>JAVVLW010001860.1:0-25000 GCA_034401795.1 Chaetoderma sp. LZ-2023a
CGGCGTTCTTTGATGACAATTAGCACGAGGAAATGTTTTCCTTTTATCGAAAATACGTCACCTATATCGTGCCATGATTAGGTTGTGACGGAAATTACATCTTCTGTCTTTCTAAGAAGCTCACGCCAGAGTGCTGAAACGCATCCCACTTCCTATGTGCGATGGGGGATAATAGCGTCAAACACTTTAATAATCTTCTCCTGTTTACTGACAAGCTATGGGGCATACGACTACCATCTGGCACAACAAACCCATCGCTACCAATAAATTATTCCAGACATTTTCACAGTTAGAGACGTCATATGACGTCAGATGCTAGGATGGATACTCTTGAAAGGTGAATTGGAGTTGAATTCAAATGTTTAATTATTTCATCTATTGGATCCTGTTTCAATATACAATGACGAGGGTAATCCGACGTATTAGCTGATTAACAGACTATATGAGGTAATCAGACTCTGCTGCTCATACACTGTAGAACATAAGGGACAATGGACCTTTCCAGCTTTAGCTATGCCCCGCTCACCTCTAACCACGCTCCACTCACGCCCCACTCGTGTCGGAATCGATCGATCTCTGAACACACTGACTATCAATTTCCAGGAAACTATACAGGTAGGCTGTTGAATTTTTTTGAAACTACTTTAGTTTCAAAACATTCGACAGAATGTTTATTAAATACTAAAGGTATACAATTCGTACATCGTGTCAGATTAAATCTAGTCATTCATGCTGTAATTGATTATGATGTCATCCTACATGTCACGGAGTAGATTATTACAATACAATATAACATAATCATACCATAATATATAGGATCATTACGCGTCACACTAAGTTAAGACTTTATTTCACAGTGAATTTTCTCTCTTACTTACCATAAACAGTGTACCCACGTTCTGGAATATGTAAATGGCGCTTTCCTGCTCATATGTAGATGTAGGTGAATGGTGCAATGCAATACATTGCAGTTAACTAGTATCAGATTGATATCCACAGATCTATGTGTGATGTTCCCCATTAGTGCACATGGCCATCACATCGCCATCGTCAGTTTAGATCGCGGCAATTTGTCATATTTACTAGATCGTTGTATGCAGATCAGCATTAGTCTGAGCAGGCCTTTCCGTCAGCTTCTGTGCAGCGCATTCTTATATTCGATAAGACACTATATCTATATAAAATAAATATAATTGCAATATAAGTTTGAAATAATAATGCGTTCTGGATTGCGTTCATGGCCTGTGGTTTCAGGCGAATGAAATATATCCCCACTGGCTACAATTGTTAAGTTAAGCTTGACTATTAGGTAGAGACTAATTCTGAATGTAGCCTATCTGGCTGCATATGTTGAATTAGATTTCCTTAGAAATCTTTCCTGATGTAGGAAATGCTGTCTCTTGTGCTGTTGATAAGATAGCGCTGATTGTCTCCTTGTGCATCTCCTGTATCTTCTTAAAAATATCCTTGTACATTTGCCATGCAAGCCAATCATTCCAGTCTCTATATCCTGTATCATTTGCCATTCAATCCACGTCCCACCACGTGGATTTTCACCAGTTCTCATCAGTGTCAATTACTGATAATGTCCAAAGCAAAACATTGAGATCCTCTTGCTCCTCCGTAAATTTGATCTCTTTCCACGCGTGTCGTGCTTTTTAAAAATAACGGTCGTTTGTGTGGACATTATGCTCGCATGGCAGCATTTGGCGCTATCATCAACGTAGTTCATTTTGGCCATGACCATGTGATTTTTCCACAAACCTGTGTTACGTTAGCTTTTTTGTTGGGTCTCATTGTGTGGAAGGCATGTAGCAAATCTTCTCAGGTGTGGATTTTACTGGAATTGTGTCTGATTTCAATCGATATTATTCTGACACAAACTTGTAGTTGTCACGAAGAAAGCGATGTCATGATTTCTGAAAGAATAAGCAGCAATAGGATGTAGGATTTTAGAACTTAAATGTTATGCTCGAAACTATTTGCACCTCCAGTGAAACAGTCTCACGTGACATGAACCTATTGCCCATGAGAATAGATAACAGTCATAAAGGTGTGTACGGTCTATGCAGGGCTATGATTTTAATAGTAATCACCCCTCTTCAGCATTAAATATCCTCAGTCCTCAAGGGCGTCTATAGCTGCTTTTAGCACAGATACTGTATTCAAAATGTTAAAATGCGGAAAATGGAATGTGGTGTAGATCTCTTATCACGCTCCGTTGATACACACACACACAGTATTCGGTATGCAGAACGTGAAAGTAGAATGCAAAATGGACAATCACTACACATAGTGAACTATACATAGTGACCCATACCGGACGGAATTCAATTTTGTTGTGGCATGTCTGATGTAAAAAAGAAAATGATACTGCAATGATAGATAATAAACGTTGCATTCTTAACGTATTCCATATTACATATTCCGTGCCTCATATTCTGCGATCCGCATAGCGTGTTCGCTTAAAAACATATTTAGTGCCACAGACCTTAGAAGAGTGCACCATGCATGGTAAACCACCTTTGCCTCTTTGAACCGACAAGTTTCGATACCAGATGTAGCCTTATTGTGTGACCATCTTTAATGAGCAACCCCTACTAGACCAGAATTCTGAACGGTTGAGAGCGAGCACATGCACATCAAATTGGAGACCAAGTGAAGACTCGCGGATGATCAAAATGTATCAGACTGATATCAAGTGACAATGTCCAGCTAATGAGTAGCAGTTAACACACTCATCTTTAATGGTCGCGTATAATAGCGGCAGCTAGCCTGTTTTATCTGTTAGCTCTGGGATGAGCATCTAATGAGCATCCATTAGCGATGGTTTGCGAGGCGCATCAGTCACATGCCATTCAGCTCCAATCAGAGGAGAGCAGTCATGTACCGACACAAATTTGAAATGCCATGTGCCCGCTCGCCTCTGAAATTTGAAACCGAGCCATGAACCCCAATCGGGGGACAGCAAATACGTGATTACTCAAAATTCAAACTCGTGAATGCAATTCGATTGGAGCAAAGCAGGCACATGGTCATTCCGAATTTGAAGTGAAGTAACTGATTACTGAGGAAATTATGTCATCCATGAATGTCTGATTGACAGACATCCGTTGTGTGCCTGAAGTTGTGCCGCCTCGGCCAAGCAGAAGCCAGCAATCCGATTCGAAATTTTATTATGTCTCTGCTTGGGAAGAAACTTGCCCATATATGGAGAATTGCCTACAATGCAGGCCGCCAGCATGCATGACCTGAAGTGATTACGTCACAGTTGTCACTACCATGTTCCAATCCGGAACCTTCTAATTCTCTCGTGCCAGTCTACACCTACATCAAATCAGGAGACAATTATATATGTCGAATTTAACGTCGCATATCTATTCATTGCTATTTACTTATCAAACGTGCAACATTACCATGCAACCACCTGTTCATAACATCAGAAACTCATACCCAATACCCCGTCGTTACATAAATCAGTCACATGCCGCTATGGTGGGACAACAGATTTATGGTCCCTCGAGGAAATCACAATGATGAAAAAGGATACGGATTCTATAAAGGCAGACACCATAGCGAGTGCGTCGAGCCGACTCCAAAACCAGGACTTAGTCTCTGTCATGTTATCGAACTGTTCAAAGAAAATGAGGAATTACCCCTCATACCAGATTCTCATAGACAGTGATAAATTACCCTGATTTCTCCTAATGATGTGCGCCTTGATGAAATTAGTGACAAGGATGGACATCCTCATTGCACGCTATTGGAATATCAACATTGTTTATTAGCTTCTATCTGTATGCTGTCTATATTATGTATTTTGAAAGTGGTCTTGTAGTAAACTGTTGGTGATTTGACAACAACATCTTTCAGCAGGATAATCTAAGAATGTAGCAACAACGTTTTACTCCAGCTCTTTCCACTTGCATGCAGTGGTAGGGAATTGAGTTTTATTTCTACTCCAAAGTAATTAGATCTTTGCAGCATGGTGCTTGCATTGGCTACCGAGAACCAGACAAATCATCTGCCAATAACTGATAACATAACCGAATTCTAGAGAGGTATATACGCAGTTCTACTTAATTCTGATGTACATTAAAAAAACCCGGTTCAACTTGTCATAAACAAAATAGCATGGCATGCTAGAACGGGTGTGAACGAATTCAGAGATAAAATCGTTCCAAGTTCCACGAATTCCAAGAATTCACTTGCCGATGTGTATATTAGCTCCAAACCTTTACTACTATATAGGAATGTCAAACTGGTACCTGGGATGGTGAGAGGAAAACAAATACTCATAGAAAAGGTGTTGCTTGTAGCTGTTTCTCTCGTATACGGCAGAGAATTGAGGCAACATCTAATAATTATATGTCTGAATGTTAAAGAGAAGTTGGGATATTATCATCGTAGCGCGGTATAAGCGATCCATATTGGTTATTATATTTCTGCACACAAATCCAGCACAACAAATATGTATGCGAGAAAGACAATGACGCACCGGTATTAGAGGATATCTTTGTTGAGCAATCATCGCGCATACGTAATAGCCCCCAGAAGAACAGATCGTCTATTGGTGGATAATATAATTTCCGCCACATTTCCACAAACCGCTGACAGTGTTGAGAAAATAATTCCAATATATCATATAGTAATTCTTATAATGGCCTGTCATTTATCATAAAACGGTATTTTATGTACGGGAATTTGATTGCTGAATTATATGAGATTGTCGGTCGGGAGATGTGACTACGTGTATTTGCATACAATAGTGTAAGAAATGTACTATTTTAATAACATAGCCCGAATTGAGAGCTTTAAAGCGGTAGAAATGATGGCCAATTCCACATTTTATAGTGATATTATTAATAAGCGTACGTTCATATCCTGGTATGTAATTTTTGATAGTCCTTTCTTGTAGCGAGGATACTGTAGCCACCGTGGTGTTTTATGTCTTAGACAAGTCTCTATTAAAATAATCATGATGTTGAAATCGATTGGAACTCACAGTGACACGTGCCTCTACAGTTTTTTTACTGGAGCACTGCCATACTAGGTGCCAAATCAGTGGACAAAGGTAAGGGCAATTTCTAGATTAATTGGATTCGTAGTCAATGTACTACTTTCAAGCGCTAAACTCGTCAATTATTAATCAATGTCTGCACCCTTATCTGAGATCAATATTGCCCATATTCAAAGGAAATCCTCGTAAGGAAACAGTTGACTATATACAGCATATGCGTAGGAAGTGCCTTACATGTGGAGGTGCAAAACCAGGCTAAATGGGATGGGTGGTGAGATGTCCGGGGCCCTACCACAGAAATATTATGAAATTAAGATGTTCTGAGATGGCATCTCCTGTATTCTGTGGTTTAAATATAGAATTTCCAAGTTTATACACTCAAACAGCTTCCACAGATCCAAAAGTGGAGGGGCAACCTACCCATTGCCCCCACCACACCGTCCTGTTGCGCCTCTGTAGAGACACGTCCGCGATGCTGTAATAATTACTCACACAGTGTTTGTGTGGAATCTTAGACGAGATTTCATGATTTACTGTGGTTTAATATATGGGTTGTGAAATAAGAAACATACATGTTGCTACATAGACGCTGGTGAGGGTCGTCATTAGTGTGTGCAAGAGATGCTTCAGTTATTGGATATAACACAAAAATAATTCTCCTAACGTGGAAATGTCATGGCTCAATTGGTCACTTCAGATAGAAATAAATTCCACAGTAATCACGTATGTTCTCCCTATAATTGAAAGCTTTGCTACGCCATCAATTCTTCAAATGTATTTGAAGTCCCCACATGTAGCCATGTGCGATACATTGCCCCCTAGCCGCACATTACTAATAAAGGTTCTGTCAATTTTTAGCGTTCCGGAAACATCTACACTCAAGAGAAAGATACACTAGGTTGGACTGATTGGAGTATTGTAGGTTGGCCGAAAGCCGAACAAGCAGTCAATGAGAAAAACTGATATGCTAATTTGTCAATGATAAGCATAAAACAGTTGCTACCACCACCACCATACTCAAATTAGGAACACATTTTTCTTCTGCTAGCTTATATGGTATCAGTGTTACTAAGCATTCTGAATAGTTGAAGTTTTAGCCTGGTAACATAGATGCCACTATTCCGATGATGTAGATGTATATGCGAAAGTTTGATAAAAATGTAAAAGCTTGCTTTTAAGGAATAAAATAATAAGGTTCCATGAATCGCTTCATCATAAACAACACGCTATGGCATCATAAAATCAAATGAGGTTAGAAATGTCTTTGCTACTCAAGATATTGTTACTGGCAGAAAAAAGCTGATATATACATGCACAATACCGGCTTATAGTAGGTATACACATTTTAAATAAAAATTCATCTTTCATCAAAACATTTAGACATGTCTAGCCTTTAGAGCAAGGGGCCCCACAAAGGTATCAGCTTATAGTTTCGATACAGATTGGATGACTCTGACATTTTAAAAGACCCCTGCCTATTATTCTTGAAGCATGTACTCAGGCGTTTAATTTGATTTATCCAATAGTCCAATATAAAAAAACAATCACATAGCACGGAGTCGTGACCCACTCAAGTCGCACTCATGTCTAGACGGCCAGATAACACGAGAATATAATTACTGCTCTGTATCTAATTACTGAATCCAGTTAGCTGCCTCGATCTCGTTTCTTTCTGCTGCCGGTAAATATCAAGTTTTCTAAAGTGGGATTGGAATTAGCACTACCACACAATACCATTGATATGTATAGCGTTTTAATAGGTTAAGATTTGAGATATTTCGATAGTGGTGTCAGATAGGAAGTGAACTATTTGATTATGACATCGGATATCTGAGCGCTAGAGCGCCCCCCCCCCTAGTATAACACCTATCATTGAAAGCCTAACGGCATTTGGTTGTGATTAGGTCTTGATTAATGCTATATGTGAGAGATTCACCACATTACAGGCTTTGCCTTTGCCGCGCTACCTGGTGTGAATCCATAAAAATCATATAATTAATGCCACAAAATTGTGAATGCATATGGTCCAACTACTGAGAAATAACATATCGATCCTTTAATGCTCGATTCCTTCTATGATACATTGCATACACGTATCAATATTGCAGCAACATTGCAACGCTTTCGATGGGCTGACTTCAACTCCAAAGTCGAAAAACTAAGCAAAAATAAACAAAGAAACAAACAAACAAACAAACAAACAAACACGCAAACAAACAGTGTGTGATTCGTGTACTGGTTCAAATGAAATAGGAAAACGCAACAGTGATGGATATGCATTAACTGTCATCATCTGCACTCATGGCCTATATGCAAAAAAACACAGCGTTTAATCAGCCGTGTCATCATCGAACAGTATAACCGGCAAGAAAACTAAAACTAAAAAGGCAATTGTTAATCAGATTGACAGCATACTGCTCAATGTGAATGTGACCTTGAGCCGTTACGCCGAGACTCGCGATCCTACGTTGGTACAGACCAATTATGAATTGATCAAATGTTCCTCGACTACACGCGACCATAACAAAAATCCAATGTCAATCCTGATCTCTCAACACTAACTAACTACAATGCCATCCAGGCATTGTATAGGAAAACATTAATTTAGCAGATGGCCATGTTGACCTCAACTGTAAAACAAAGGATACTGTAAGTAAAGTCATAAAATGTGTGGAGATATCAGCTGCTAGAACACTACTGTAGCTAGGAATGCCAACCACAGGAAATCCTATGTTGATGACCCAATTGTTACAAAACTGTCTGAACAAGAGAAAACACTATGGCTACGCATTTATTAAAGCAGTCAAAATTAAGACCAAACTGAACTAAAACAGAATCGCAATAAGATCCTGTGCCAAATCATTAAACGATTGAAAGAGCTCGCGATCAAAAGAGCAGATGATACGGTAAATGAGAGCATGCCCACCAATGATTGTGGGGAAAATGCTCAGAGCAGGCAAAGCATAAAAATCAGCAGTCCACAAAAACACACATAATGTATATAACTCCGATGGTCACTTCGTCTGCTCCGATAAGAGAAAGGCTGTAACAATCAAGGAATGGTTAAAGATTCAGTTCATTGAAGCAGGAAACAAACATCTACCAATGTTTAGTGCTTTTGAACAGCATCTGAAAAGTTCTATCAAATGTGACATTATCCCACATCAGAAATACGATAGGCAGGTATACTAGAGACTGACATAGTGGTTTTAATAGACAACGTAGCTACGCTGACATAGGTTGACATCAATAATACTATCAAATCATCAGGAAATCTTCAAGATGAGAAGCGACATTTCACGGCATTTGATACCACCAAGAGACCACATATCCTTCAATTTATTCACAAAGATGGCTGCGATGCTCACGATGATGTTCGCGTCAAATTAATACTCTATGCACAGTGCGAAATACCAATAGGATCACTACAAGGTGATGGTACATCACCATTGCTTTTCACTTGCTACCTCGCCGCAGCAATATCATCTGTCCGAGAATATTCTTCAAGACCAACCCCTCCAATCTCAATTATAGGCATGCCACTAGAGATGGAGTATGCAGGTGATGTTGACTCTGTCGACGTGGAAACAGCTCCTCTTGATACACTACTTCCAATAGCTGCAGAACATCTCTAGCGGGCAGACCTCTTCGTGAATGAAGCCAGAACAGAGTACCTATCCGACACCACAGACATGAATGATGACGGTACACCAACCCACCCCATCGGGTGCTGAGAAGTGAAGGAATAGTAGAATCTTGACTTCCCTGCTCTGCAGATGTAAGTGGATTCGTGGCTCTAAAGTCCCCATGAAAGTCAAGATGAAATTCTATGACGCTACATGTGTTTCCATAATGCTATGCAATTTCATTAACTGTGCAGCTCCAAAAACAATCTTGAACACACTTGATGCATGTCACCGCAAGCATCTGTAAACCATTACAAATCATCTCTGACCACAGAGTCTAATATCAAATGCAGCACTGTACAAACTGTGTAGCACATAGCCACGATCTGTGAGGGTAACGGGGTAGCTATGGTCTTTGTTCGGACATATTCTTCGATTGTCAGAAAATAACCTTCTCAGAAAGCATTAGAATTTACAACAGGTATTAGGCACGCAAGGACGCCCCAACATGAACTTGCTAATTGTTTTGCGAGCAAACCTCAAAAAACGTAATCTAGGACCACTGAGGACGAGAAAGAACCTAAAGGAGCTCAGGACGCCGGGGAGAAGGTTGAAAAGTAAATATTTCAACTAAAATAAGTTTTCACTTCTTCAGCGGGAGAACACAGCCAATCATCATCATCATCATCATCATCATCATCATCATCATCGCCGCCTCCGCCTCCTCCACATCCGCCGCCTCCGCAGCCGCCGCCGTCGTCGCCACCGCCGCCGCCACCACTTAATACGGAAATAAAAATAAAGAATCTGGACTCTTGAAACTTTCTCTCGGGTGAATCAAAGCCAGCTGTATAATAAATTACAGGCTTGATTGAGAGATCAGATTCGTGACTACGTATATCTATTGTCTGCTCATTAATCCGATATCACCAACTCCGCAATATATTTCAATATATGAATTTTAATCGGTCTAATTAATATGCATGCACACCCAGATTATCCTAATCACTCAGGATCTCGTCGTCGTCGTCGTCGTCGTCGTCGTCGTCGTCGTCGTCTCCGTCGTCGTCGTCGCCATAGTCGTCACGGTCGTTCTTCTTCTTCTTCTCTTCTTCTTCTTCTTCTTCTTCTTCTTCTTCATCTCCCTATGGACATGTGTTGGTTTTGCTTTTATGTTTGATCCGCCAAATGCTTTTCGAGGTAACCCCCTTTCCCTGATCCAAATAGCTGGCACATAGGAAATGTAGGGGAATTTGCAGTATGAATATTTGAACTGGGATTATGTATATAGCTTTCAATGGATCACAACCACATCTTAGTAAGATGTTAGCCTTCCGTAGATGCCTGCCCATTTTGAAAGCGATTATGCCTCGAGCGTTTTTTGACGATCATCACCAAACTCGGAAATGATGTTGCCCGTAAGTCTTAAAAAGCGGGCCAGATTTCAATGGCACACGTTAGTGTCAAGGTAATCACCGATCGAATCAAAGTTATCAGTTTTAGTTTTTGTCATATTAGAAGATCCTTTATTTTGTAACCGAATTTCTCTTCGGTCCGATATGCATGGAATTTGGTCGGATTCTAGAGCTTATATTGACCTGCTTTGGTAACAAATTTAATTGGATGCGAGATACCTGCCTTTCTGTTGTCAAAGTATCCACACAAGAAAATGTATGGGAGCGATATGTGAATCGCTATTAATCATATTTATTTGGCGACTGGAGAGCGAGAGAGAGAGAGAGAGAGAGAGAGAGAGAGAGAGAGAGAGAGAGAGAGAGAGAGAGAGAGAGAGCGCATTCTAAGCCTATAACGGCCGCAAGAAATTTTCCGTATTTCCAGAAAGTCATATTGATGCTGCATTGTACGTTAGACTAGTAGATCCCTGTTTTAGAAATATTACATCGATTACAAGATCGCCACTATTTAATCTAGGCTAGTGATTGTATCGCCTGGCACATCAGAGTGTTTATACTCACTGGTGTCACTAATTGATTCACGTAGAGGCAAAATGAATGCGCCCTTTAGAGTCACATTAAGGTAGTTTAGATGCTTTTCTAAAATTATTCTGATTCGTTTGATCTTCTTTGCTGGTGATAGTAGTCTCATATGGTGTTACTAACCAACAGCGTTTGATAGTTTCCGTCTCCGATTGTTTCAATATATTTTAAAAAGTGCCACAAGATTGCCTATTTTGAAAACATGTGGCCCTTCAATGGCGTCTCATTATATTATTCGCGGCATACCACCAACAGCTACTTTTTACTGGCATTAACATTCAATAATATAATCATATCTTAAAGGCCCACATTCACACCAAAAGGTTTGAAAATGAAATGGTTAAAGTTGTTATACATTCAAACGCCTAAATTGTGCACCTCAAAGTAATGACACGAAATAAAGTTTAGCCTTTGATGATTTCATTCTGTATAAATTAATATATTTTAATTCTAAGGTTAAATTAGATATATGAATCTCTAATTCAATTTCACAATTTAAAATAATATTAATTTATACTGTAAGAGGTATCCATATGCTAAGATGTCATTTCATTACATTGAATTTCATAAGTTAATCCTCTAAAAGTATACAATTTTAAAAGTTTTGTATGCAAGCAATCTGGTGTGAAGGCGGAACTTTAATAGGACAATGCGCCGTGATGCACTCGGGACTAATTATCGCCACCGTCTAGTTGAAGGCCTGTAAATGGCTAGCGAGGCTAATATAATGAATTCTTTCGAATGGAGGAAGTAATCATCACATATATGGTGATTGTTTCTATATTTGTATATTGATTTGGCACGTAGCCTCAATTATTGTCATACTACATTGCTAATATACGCTGTCACAGTGATGAGCGGTAATCCGTTGCTTGGGCCGTCGAGAAATTTTCTTATCAGACCAAACAGTCGTGCAATGGTTTCAGCTAAGTCACCGAGGTAAATGCTCAGCTTCGATTTATCTTATTAGGCAGAATCTGAAAGCATTGTGTTTAGTTGATTATACATGCACCTAATGCACGGTATTGCTTTTTGAAAACCTGAAATGCAGCTTGCAACTTTAGGTGTGGGTGGCTGGGTTGCTCTCGGGATTAATTATATAACTCAATTACAGAATAACTGAACGGAGCCCACTGATTAACGATGGCTAGATTAAAACTGCCCGAATGTACATTTCAAAGCCAAAATGCACATCGTCAAAATTAAAAGACGTTGATGAGTATGGTATCTGCTGTTTGTGGCTGAAGTGATTATCATCGCTTTGTGCGCATGATTGTCCACGAGTATGCATCCTATTCTCATGCAATACCCATTGCACCTCTCTAATAGGTGCTCATTAGAAATACAGGCGATTGCACAGCCATCAGCAACACCGTTCATCAGCCATTCTTCTTGATAGTCCAGCAATAATTTAATACCACATGATCATATTACATGCGAATATTACACCAAGGTGGATTCTCATGTAAAGATGATATAGCGACAAGTAGTATATCCGTGATTAGGAAAATACCCCCTCCCTTTGGGAGCTGCCGTTCAGAGATCCATGGCTCCCACCATCCTCTCTACAGCTGAGGCATAGGCAGGTTAGACTCGTGGTATATAAATCTGGATACCTCCATAGTGGAAGATCCACTCGGTACTAGAAGCGTGCATGATTTGTGTGGTTGGAGCTATGGGTCGCTGCACGGCAGCTCCCAGATGGAGATTTTATTTTTCTGATCCCGGACAAACTACTGTAGAACCAGCATAGCGGGAGCTATCAGTTCAGTACACGAGCCCTGAACTGCTAGGTCAGTGCATCCGCACATAGCCCAAGAGTATCAGGGAAGAAGGTGACGTCAGTGTCCTGTGAACAGTGTTTTCAATTATCCCTGGGATGGTGATTGGGCAAATCTCATCTACCAGCAGCCAAACAAAATATCCGCCCAGACTATCATCAGGATGTCCAGTAGTTCCCAGCTATAACATGCGTTTTTGAGATACAGAACACAGACCACGGCTTGTCTATACCACTGAAGCCGGCGCCATCTCAGGCAGGACCCCACCACCCGGGCCACGCCCTCCATTTTGGGGCTGCGGGGCAAATCTCCCCAACTGGATTGTCATCTCCAGCGTCATGCTCACCGCTGCCCAGCTAGAGGGACCACCATCGAATGTCCTAGGGAGAAGGTTGAGGCACCACTGTCTGCGTACCAGAAAGCCTTCTACCTACCTAAACAGGGCATTGCAGCCGCTACAAACAAGCTCGAGTACAAGACGCAACAAAGATGCATACCCCACCTCATACAGGTTGTGCTCATTACAGTGAATGTTGGATCGACAGAGCTCCCATAGATGGATACAAGCTTATTACCAGCACCATCTTCCAGTATCATTGCTGTTTCTGGCATGGATTCCCTCAAGATCAACAAGGTGAAGAGGTGATACAAGAAGACAATTACGTGGAATGAGAAACCGCGGACCTCTGGATACAAACTTGTTATACAGTGAGTACATAGCAACAACTCTACACTCACAACACAGCCGTCACAGTCAGCGAATGTGCCCTACCCACACTTTATTATCTATGACATTAAAGCTATACTAGATGGCACCAAGACCCATTCTATAGACTCTAAAAATCCATAATACCCATATCTTGTGACTAACTCACGCTAATTGTCAGCAGACTGGTAATAGAGATCCTCAAGAGAAGCCGTAAGAATGACTGAGACCGTGAATGATCTGCCTGATGACATCACCCACGTCCACTGTCATCCTACACGGCTTGGGCAAACTTTAGACAGACGAACAGATGGCCATCATTCATTCGACCATTACTGAACTTCTCAAACATTTCGATATACCATGAACGAATCTTTGCTAGGTCATCAGAGAATGGCAGATTATCAACCGTTCCTTAAATGTTGAGGGTCTTGACTATCTCGTACATCATCCTATAGAGCACGTCTTAAATGTTTAGCCACCCAGATAGCTACGAGTGCTACGTGCCAGTGACTCTGAATAAGGTACACACACCTGCAGCAATTTGGGGAATAACCTCCGAAAACTGTGCAACACCCTGGAGAGCATTATTAGTAATCTTGCAGTCTCGCCGGCCTTCGTCATGAACAGAACGATCAAAGCCAACTGCCACCAGCAGACTGATGGAGCCCTACACATCTGTGCGATTGATCACATTGGTTCAGTCGATTAGCCAGCGATTAGGTACTCGAACACATGCGCGAAAAGGAGGCATGGAGATGGCAACAAAGGGCGCATGCTAGTAATAATATCAAAGAGGTAGTGATAGTCAGGATGAGTACTTCAATGGGTGTAAAGCTCTTTGAGCCAAAGCTTGAGTATATGGCATCAGCAATTCAGAAGACAGCAGATGCCATGGTAGTGGTGCTTAGACGTGAGCTATGATGGTACGGATCGTGTTCTATGTACACTCAGCTGAATATCCTCATTCTGCAAGCAGCAGGCCATGGCATATCTGAAGTACAGCACCGTTATACCCACTGAATGAGTGCCTGCTATGACGTTTCCGACGTGGAAGCTGAGCTGGCTACCATGGGTGGGTGGAATGTTCCTACCATGGTGGCACTGCGTTTTGTATGCTAACTCATGGCCGCTGGCTAGCTGTAGTAGGCATATGACTTTGTTTTCTGTTGTTAGACAGACATCATCCAGGCCACGTACTGTACTGAGAACACTGGTACTGCCACCACACGCTTGATATCTAGCTCTCCCACCTCCTGGACTACTCTTCCTGTCTGAACCAGGACAGCAACAGAGTCTGGAAAACCTCACTGCAATACCAACTCCAGTCACAGTCCGGCTGTTGTTTGGACCTACTGATGCTCACTGTTCGCATGTATGATCCTCTGTTTAGATCCCACTTGCTTCAGCTCCTGGTCATTGCCATCATACCAGACGGGAATTTGTGCTCAACGCCACACCACCAAGATGCTTGGTGTAAACCAAAGGAACAGCTTGTCATGCACCATGGCCAGATTCAAGTGTGTATTCTCGAGAAGGAAGATGAGCAGCATGGCCACATGTATGTCTACGTTTGGCTGTAAGCAGAATTATGTGAAGCCATCGTTGCTCCCCATGGCGTTTTACCCTTTCCCTTCACATAGAAGCTAGATCCACGATCCAGTGGTTCCAGGACTCTGTACTCATCATTGGCATATGCGGTGGCCCGGGTTGATTTACTCTGCATGGTCCCCACGTACTCAAAACCTTATGGCGTTCTACGCACTGTGTTTCTGTGCTCCAGAGCGCCAGAGCTTGAATTTCAGAGTCATGTTCCTAATATCGCGGATCTGTCCCGAGATCGTGAAGTCAATGTACCTTTCGTCTGCAGAGAGAGGGTTCTCGTCGTCATGGATACGAGTTCAATTGATCTTTAAGCAGTCTCTCTGTGGATCGGTGTGGTGTGAGGTGTAATGTAGCTATATAGAAGCGGATTAGATGTGTCCATGTTCAGCAAAGTCTCCAGCAGATTGTTTTCCTACGGGGACCACGACGCACTCGTAAGAGCGAGGTCGTCCCCACCGTCAAACCTGTAGCGGTCAGCCATTAAAGTGCCACCAATTAGGTGGGTACGAGGACTACTAGCAATGCCCTTCACTCGAATCGGTCTTAATCTCCTCCATCTGACCAAGAGATACCGGCCTCACTGGATGCATAGGGTGCATCCTGATCTGTCAAAGAGCTGCTGACCAGAATCCTGTACAAGAGGTATGACACTACTACATGTGGAGCGCTGGATCTCCACACACACTAAGAGGCATGTTATCCTGGCGCTGCAGTGAGCGAGGGATGATGCCAAAGATATGCTTTTAGTCGGGAAATGATCAAGAGTATTCGACATCCACACACTCGAAGAGTGCAACATACGGGATAGTCTACAGATTGGAGCAACAGAATACTTTCATGAGGAAATCAGAGATGCAGTAGGGCAATCTCGGGAAAACGGACACACCACTCGACATGCGGCGGGTGGAGGGGAGGGTCACGTTGTCGGCATCCCGAAGGCTATTGAACACATATTCAATGAGAGACGATGGAAAAGAATGGAATGTAATCTGAAGGCCTTTCAGGCATTCCCTGACAATTACCAGGACTACCTCATCCAACCTGCACGCAAGTCAGATGCTCATAGAGGGTAGATGAAACCGATCTTCAGGGAAGCGTTCCAAAAAAACATGGTAGTGGAGTCTGATCGTAAATTGAAAGAATTCCGAGATGCATGAACCATGGACAAATCTCTTCAGTTTCCGCGTGAGGGTCCTCAAGATCTGGAAGTAGCGGGACCACAGAAAGTTCTCCATGTAGCAGGTGTCGCAAGGATGGTAGACGAAGTTCCTCAAGAAGGTCATGACTCTCCTGAGCAGTAGTGATGGGAACCATGGCTGGAAAACGGTTTGCTAACCATTGTCAGTAAGATCATCTGTGCAGCTTCCTTACTTCTCAAGAAAGGGCCCGACGTGTGAGAGCTATCTCCTCTCCTTCTTGCTGAAGATGAAGCGGTATAACTTGGAATCTTTCTGCAAACCTGCTATGAATTCTGGTTTGGTCTCCTCGAGGGCCAAGCTGTCATATATGGTCTCATGCAATGCCCCGCTAACCCCTAAAGCTGAAACACAGAAGCCATGCATTGGGGCAGAGGTCTGGTGACATCTCGTGGGTGTACTTCTGAAAGAGGATGAATATAGTGATCTTGATGTGCCGGGTGTATCTGGTGCCGTTGCTGAGGTAGGGGACCATCTTTTGGTCTATTGCAGGGGCATCGATAACTAGGACAACTAGGACAGGTGGGTCAGTCAGTCGGGATGCTAACAACTTCTCCTTCAGCTGGTGATTGGACCTCGCTACCATTGGTAATTGCTGTCACCCGCTTCAGTAGCAGAATGGAAGAAAAAACTATTGAGACTATAGGTGCTCTGCCAGAAGGGTGCGAAGCAAGATATTTTTCACATGTCCTGATTAGACAATGATCAAGCATTAGCTATCCCACCTGTGCCGGTCTATGACTGAAGGGCATGGACATGTTCTCAGAAGATGGACAGCACTTGTTCGGCTGTAGCCTCGTCTATATCGGGAATATGAATGACGCTTAATAGTCCGCCACACACGGCATAATAGTCCTACAGGGTGTACGAATCGTGTGTCTTCCCTATTTAATAAAAATGCTGTTCGATATTTTGAAACTAATTTGATTGGGCGCTGCAGTAATAGCATCCAGTCAAATTAGTTTCAAAATATTCAACAGCATACCTGTATAATCGTATGGAAATTGGGATCATAGAATACATGTATCGCTCGATCCAACACAGACAAAGCGTGGATGGAGCCTAGCTAGAGATGGGTGGGGCGTAGCTAAAACTGGATTCCTCCATTGCCTGTTTCCTGTTTTATATTCCTGAATCAGAATGAGTCAAATGTTGCTTCTGTGTGTAATGCTCTGAGCCAGCGAGCTTCTCCTCCTTTACTGAATGATCACTTTTCGTTGTCGGTATCAAGATTGAATTTGTTCTATTCACAAAATCCAAGAAGATGGTTAATGGAGTGGGCGAGTAATGTTTGTATTTGCTGACGGGTTAATATCTGAAATGTGATGTCTACTGTGAACTCGCCTTTACAGTTGGTCAAATAGTTTAAATTTTCCGAATCACACTGCGTACATGTCTGAATATCATATTCATTTTTCGTAGGACAATTTTGCAATGTTTGTTGGAAGACAATATAATCGTCGATTTTGAACCAATTGTCTATTTCGGGCGTATTTAAATAGCGATTCTTTGCAAATGGGTACTTTCTTTTCTTTGAATTGACTCAAAATCTGAATTGCTTGTTGGCTTTGGACTCTCAAGCCCACTGATGAGTTCTGCTTTACTTTTTCAAAGAAACTGGCGGAATGGTATCGGGGTTTCAACGCACCAAAGAGAGAAACACATGCTATGATACTTGAATTTCGATAGCATCCTATGTATGTAGAAGATCTGAAACAAGGTCCAATTTAATATCACCGTTATCAACGGAGTCGAAAATTATCGCATTGCCTGAGCGTCAGCGAGTGCAGTTTGATAATATTCGACGAGGTTGATAATAGTGATATGAGTTTGAAATTCTATTTGTCATAAAAACTTATATTTGCCATTATTTAGATAAATTTTCCAATAAAGACGATCCCTGACATCCGTTTGAACGCATCATTTTTGTCTTGTTCTTTTCGTCGTTGTGATGCATCATTTGCTAATAGTTCTAACCAATGCCCCGCAAAAAATAATGCCAAACACAGCATAGTTATTTAAGAGTTGAAATTACGTTTACTCTAACTTCTAAAATCCTTGCTTCTATCATGCAACTTTACAAACGTATTTCATACCTAAGTAGTATATACATTACATTAAATCACTAACATTTGTGTCCTGCTGTGTTGCCATTTTCGCCGGATACAAAACGTGTGAGAATCACAGGGCATGTCGGATTATTAAAATCTTTCATTGAATATTACACGTGTGTTCAGATCGAGAAATATTAAACGGGCTGAATGCCGTGTCTATATGATACAATTCTGACGGAGCTGATACGAATCTGGTGGTTTGAAAAATACTTTGTATTATAATATTCCAGAAGCATAGTAAATCGTGCCACTTACAGCCAAAGTTGTGCGAAAAATACACATTCACGGAACCACCGTATGCGCACGTGCGTGCTTGCGCCCGCGCATGTGTTTGTTTATTTGTGGTGTTGTACACCTATATATTATGTGTATGTGATAAATCGCTATTATTATAGGAATATTATGTTTTATATTGCCGTTGCAATTGCCATGTCTTGACATCGACTCATAGGCTATAGCTTGATGGACGGGTCATTCCCAGTATATCTTTATATAGATAACTCGCTGCCTACAGAATCGTGAATCGTTACTCTTGTAGATACTTACGGTCATATTGTTTAGCTTCTTCATACACATGCATTTGCATTCTAGCATCGACTACAGAGCATTTTCGACTATCTAACTATCGCATTACTGAGCACTCACTCGCATTCCGTTTTCTGTTCCTTTCCACGGATCGGGTTTCCATGACGACTTTTTTCAAGAAACAAAGGCCACGTTCTCGCTCTACATGTCGCTAGGCATCTTTTTGTGTTTTAATGTCAATGAAGTAGACGTGCTGACATCAATAGCATCTTCATTCCCTGTCCAATCGATGTGTAACAACACATAATTTGTGAATTATACGGGCATCATCTTTACGTGTTCCGGCGTGAGCTTGGTGTGTTCTGTCCAGGAATATGTTAGCTGAGTGTTATATAAATACTAATGGATTAAGTGCATTCACTCGCAATTAGCATAGTGCAATATTATACTAATACCTTCTGCAGTGAAGCTTTAATATGACAAATATAGAACACAGAATAAGAATGTGCGCCACCACCGCCGCCCCAGCCGCCGACGCACCAGCACCAGCACCAGCACCACCAGCACTAACACCGCCATCAGCACCACCCAACAACAACAACAACAACAACAACAACAACAACAACAACAGTCTCTATCAAGCAAAATTCAAAGGATGTTTCTATCCATAGGCCAGGAGGTTTTATATACCGCCCTTCACTCGGAAGAGGCAGGATATCTAAACATATTTCTTTGATACGATCCTCCAGTCACACTTCTAGCTAACTTTAGT
Source organism: Chaetoderma sp. LZ-2023a (assembly GCA_034401795.1). Taxonomy (NCBI): domain Eukaryota; kingdom Metazoa; phylum Mollusca; class Caudofoveata; order Chaetodermatida; family Chaetodermatidae; genus Chaetoderma; species Chaetoderma sp. LZ-2023a. The sequence goes on from JAVVLW010001860.1 coordinate 19,343, forward strand.
TACTGCATATCTTACACCATACGCCGCTTGAAACATCAATAGCAGATCAACAAACTGCTAGCGAAAGAGATATAACTTTGCTTCATTTCCAGGGGTTTAGGAACGTACTCCGATCTGGTGTGTGTGTGTGTGTGTGCGTGCGTGCGTGCGTGCGTGCGTGCGTGCGTGCGTGCGTGCGTGCGTGCGTGCGTGCGTGCGTGTGTGTGTGTGTGTGTGTGTGTATGTGTGTGTTGGTGCTGAAGCATGGGTGGGGCTAAGCCATTGGGGCGCTATGGGGATTCACTATAGGCGACACAAAACCTTGGGCTGAGGCGGGGATGTGAGTGGGATGTGTGGGTGGTTGGAGGTGGGTGTGGGTCGGGTATGGAGGTGTGGTGTGGGTGGGGTGGGTAGGGTGAATGGGTTGGGGTAGGAGGTTGGGGGGTAGGGTTGACATCGCCCCTTGCACCCCCATGTTCCTACGCCTATGATTTCCAATGCCGTTTTGCAATGTGGCTCTGAGATAACAATGCCATTCCCGAAGAGACACTGCCTGGTGTCGGAACAACTCACTATACGAATGGAACCGTAATCAAACAACAAGTGGATATATGTTTTCCAACACCTATTTAAGCTTTATAAGTAGCAAGTCATTCTGTACCCGTACCTCTCAAACCTGACATATAGATAGTTTTGCCATACACTGCTAGGATTAGCCATAATCCAACCCAAGTGATGATAATCCAATGTGAATTAAATTGACCTTCTACATGTATAGTATTATAATATCCGAACATGATATAGACGAGATGATGACACCTTCACACGGTATTCCCCACCCCCCTCTAGAAGCTTCAGGGAAGATAACATCATCAAGGTTTGCAAACTGACAACCACATGTGGGCACCTTTTCTTCAACCAAACAACCGCTGTGCTCGACATCCTCCTTTTGAGTTCACTATTGCAACGGGGCATGTCAAAAAGATAAACACCGGGGAGGAGACTACGATTAATACAACATTGCTATCGCATCCATCCAATAAACAAAAGTATCCACTCAATCATAAGACCTCTTGCCGTTAGGCCATAAACTAATTCTACCCAAACAGAAAGAAGCAAATCACCGAGTTGAAGTTTTGTAATTGGACGTAAACTGATGGCCCATGTCTTCAGTTTTGCATACATCATGCAGCTAATGCATTGCAATTATCGACCTAATCATAACAATAAGAAACGACAAAACCACAAACTAGCATTGTGAATGCATATGGCCTAACTGCTGGGAAATGACATATCGATCCTTCAATGCTCCATTCCTTCTATGATAAATGGTAAATTTGGCACAACTATCAATATTCCAGCAAGATATGAACTCTCCCACTGTGGTGACATCAACTCCAACCTTGGAAAACTAAGCAAAACTCACAAACTCGTGTATTTTATCCTATGGAAAGGGAAATGCCACAGTAATGGAGAAGCATCGGCTGCCTTCAACTACACTTATGACATATATGCAGCAAACACAGCCTTTACGTACCCGTGCCATTATCAAAACATGATATATAGGCCAGAAGAAACTAAAACAGCAAATCAATCTTTAATCAGATGACTACATATTGTGCAGGGTGAATGCAAAGACGTTACTCCGAGACTCACGATTCTACGGTGGTACGAACGTTGATTCCGACTACAAACCTGTGCTTACTAGATTATAGAGTGATCAAATGTGCCTTACCCACAGGTGACCCTCGAAACATAAATCTAAGGTCACAACTAACTAACGATCAAGGCCATCCATGTATCGCATAGGAAAACAATAATTTAGCAGATGCCATGTTTGACCTCAACTGTAAAAAAACGAAGCCGTAAGTAAATCCTAACATGTGTATCAGCTACTGAAAGCATGAGTGTAGCCGGGAATACCAACCAAAGGAAAGCCTATGTTGATGATTGATCCACTTGTTACAATGCTGTCTGAACAACAGAAAACACTGCAGCTATCATATATAAAAGAAGCCGAAATGAACACCAAACTAAACTAAAACTAAAGAAAGAATTGCAATGAGTGAACTCGCCACCAAAAGAGCAAATGACATGGTAAGCGAGATCACGTCCATGGGCGATTGTCTAAAAATGTTGCGAGTCGAAGAAAGCATTAAAAGTCAGCACGCTACAACAACCACGTGCTGTACATTACACTGATTGCCACTTCATAGGGTCTAACCATGGAAACACTGAAACAGTCAAGGAATTGCTGAAATATCAGTTCACTAATACAGAAAACGAACCTATCCAACGTTTGACAGCCAGCCACGGACATGCAAAAAGCCGATTTAACAGAATATCATCGTTGTCGTCGTCGTCGCCGCCGATACCTCCGCCGCGGCAGGCGCTGCCAACACCGCCGTAAAGGAAGCAATGGATGGACTCCACCAAGAATTACAAGGATTGCATGGCGGAGGCATGTCGGCGGCATGTCGGCATAGAAATGTACTATATTAACATAGTACATTACTATGCATCTCGGAGACTATTGCTATTTTACCTGATGCTGTGAATCTGATAATTTTAAGGTAATTTATTCTGATTCTGCTGCTCCTTAAATTTCCAATGGCTACATCCTGGAAATCGGATCTCGATATTGAACTCGGATCTCGATATTGTTGGACTTATCATTTATTTCATTAGCTCTACACTGTATATGTATCGGTCACGAGATAGCTTGGATGTTTGACTAAGATAGCACACATTCTGCAATGTATCCTTCAGTGCATTGGTCTAAAATGACAAATTTAGCTAAATCCCACAGAGATCCATATAATAAATTGGTATCAGCAGAATTCCTTGTTCGGAGCCGATTACATGCATTTTCCCTATTACCTCGTGCCATAACCACTGGGTAAGCCTTAAATCGATCTCTCAAAACGAAAGCACAAGTAAGAACATAATGAATGTACAAAACATCGTGTGTTGCAGTGAATGATTCGATCGTCGATAATCTTAAATATGCATATATGAAAGGTTAAGGGGCTCCAACCTCATTTATGCGGCATAGATCTTCTACAAAAGCTGTTTCCTTCCGTGCGCCTCTAGAAAATCTAGAGTTGAGAACATTCAACAATCTAAGCAAGACAAAGTCAATACAAGTTGGAAATCAGAACATCAGTTTGCATTGCACAAGCAAGAAGATTGGTTCTCAGACACTATTTCGAACCAAGACCATGGTTACTTGGTTTCTTGAGGAGGCTCATGGGTAACTTGCCAAGACATCGAAGTCAAACTTGTCCGAACTCATTGAAAAATAGTTAGACCCTACTGATACTGAACCAAACAATTCTTTTTGAATCATGGCCCTGTGTTAAACATTATGCGATCTACAAGTTACATTTTCTGATCTTGCATCGTTAATCATTGCCTATGTGTTAATGGTTGCAGAATATAATGCAAGGGTTGACATTGTCGCTGATCACTCTCCGAATGATTCACTTAAGTATGCCGAGAGGAATCAGTATACACCGGCTGGCGTAGTCCGAATAAACATTAGCGTTGGCACATAACGGATGCCAACAACAATGGAGAAAGTTTCTTTTTCAGAGGGGGTGGGTGGGGGTAAAACTTCCCCTGTAGAATAGACCTTTCAACTTTATCCATTCATAATATGACGTCATAGCTAACTACGTGACGGTAAGAATGACACCATAATCAATGACGTCATTATGACGACATGACTGACGTAGATATGTACGTCACGAACGCATATTTGAAGACGGACTATGCTTTGTTGTACGATTTGTATGTCTTCACTATTTAATAAATATTCTGTTGAATATTTTAAAACTATTTTGCCTGGGCGCTGTTACTGCCATAGGCAGCAACATCACCCGGTCAAATTAGTTTCAAAATATTCAACAGCTTACATATATAGTTTTGAGGAAATTGATAGTCAGGGAGTTCAGAGATCCATTGATCCAAACACGGACGTGATGTGGGTGGAGCTCAGATTGAGATGGGTGGGACATAGCTAAGGGTGGAAAGGTCCGTTGCTTATCAATGAATGGTTGAACCCATGTGTTTATTTAGGAACCCATTCTACATTCAACACAAGTTTTACTGGCCGCACGAGTATAGCGGGATCCATTTCTAGCCATGCCCCGCCCACGCTTTACCTGTGTTGGGCTCGAACGAACCCTGATGGCCCCAGAATTCCCCAAAATTCCTAATATCAATGAAGCCTAATTATACAGGGAAGCTGTTGAATATTTGGAAACTAATTTCACTAGGCGTTGATTTTGCCTATGGGAAAATACGTTTATTGCACGTTTCGCCATTTATCGATGGGTTAAAACAGGATTAGGAAGATATGTTCCTTTAGGCAACATCTATCCGAGCTATGAATATGAAGTGGCCACACCCTTAAACAAGAGCCATAACTCTGGTTCATTAAGTCTTTAAAAACTATTTAACCCTATGGTTAAAATACACTTGTTTTGTCAATTTTTTATGGTTAACACAAAGTTTAGTACATATGTTCACTTTGGCAATATCTAGTCGCCGACTGAATATGAAGAAGCAACTGAATGAAATAAGGGCCATAACTCTGGATCTTTAAGGCGTTTTATATATTGGCCCCTATGGGGAAAATAATGTGTCACATTTAGTAAATTGTTAATGGATTAAATCAAGCTTTGCCAGAAATGTTCCTTTAGTACACTTTAATCATTTGTCAATGGTGTCAGGGATCATTGCCCCTGGTTATTGCCAGTGTTGTGACACTTGCTTCCTTGTTCAATAGTGTCAGGGATGGCTGCCCCATTGATAAATGGTACCTTTCCCTCTGGTCAATCATGTCAATGACACATCTACTGTATCAATAATGGCAGGGATTGCTTCCCCATTGGTCAATGGTACGTTTCCAAATTAGTTTTTACTAAGTGTGCATGTATCATGCACTAACAGTCCAGAACGCTAACAGGATCCACGATATATCGATACATAGCGATATATTCGGCAAGATTTATCTCGATATAACCAGTGTTAATATAGCGCACCCATAGTTTGGATGGCATTTAGGCAATGGCCAAGAAATCGATTACTCGCAGAAAACATTCTAATTAGCCAATGCGACTTGCTTCTGGTCAACATCAGTGATAGTGTAAATATCAATTTACGTTCGTGAAACGCGTCACAACATATAATCATCACCTTAGGCGGTAGTATGCGCGCAACCCAACCTGATAATGTTCCTCAAAAGAAGCTACATGTCATTACAAAAGGTTAATAACACTGTGTATAGCTACAAAATCGCCTTAAACCCAGCAATACGATCCTAGCTGAAGGCGTTTGCTTTACTTGGGTCATTTCCATTCGCAAATCCGACCATGTCAGGTTCTACGCTCTCTATATCGGTTTCGCCTGTGTGAATATAGGTATCTCTGTCCGTCTATTAGCTAACCAATCCAAAATAATATCAGAGTGCCAATTCATATGACGTCATAATCAACTACGCGACGTGTATGTTGAAGTAAGTCATAATCACGACGTCATGAATGATTCGATTAATCTCGTCTTTAACGCTTAATGGCATAGGCATCAACAGCACCCAGTCAAATTAGTTTCAGGATATTCAACAGCTTACGGCATAGTTTTCTGGAAATTTTCTGGAAATGTCCATTAGCCAGT
>JAVVLW010001861.1:0-11000 GCA_034401795.1 Chaetoderma sp. LZ-2023a
TTGGTTATTATGTAGTCACGTGGACGAAACAAACCTTTGTACATCACATTGATGATGTGTTTCCCAGTAATATCTCACAGAAACATGAAGTCGCATTGGTTATTATCTATTCACGTTGACGAAACAAAGCATTGTCTATCACATTGATGTTGTGGTTCCCAGAAATGTCACACAGAAATATGAACAATCATTGTTTACTATGTAGTCACGTGGACGAAACAAAGCATTGAACATCACATTGATGTTGTGTTTCCTAATAATGCCAGAGATAAACTTGAACAATCATTGGTTATTGCGTAGTCACGTGGACGAAACAAGGCATTGTGTATCACATTGCTGTTGTCTTTCCCAGTAATGCCACACAGAAATATGAACAATCATTGGTTATTATGTAGTCACGTGGACGAAACAAGGCATTGTACATCACATCGATGTTGTGTTTCCTAGTAATGTCACGCAGAAACATGAACAATTGTTGGTTATTGTGTAGTCACGGGGACCAAACAAGCTATTCTGTATCACATTGATGATCTGTTTCCCAGTAATGTCACATAGAGAGATAAACAATCATTGGTTATTGCGTAGTCACGTGGACGAAACAGGGCATTATGTATCACATTGATGCTGTGTCTTCCATTAATGTCTCAGAAAAACATAAACAAACATTGGTTATTATGCAATCACGTGGACAAAACAAGGCAGTGTAAATCACATTGACGTTGTGTTTCCCAGTAATGATCCGCCCATCCCCCCCCCCCCCCCACACACACAAAAGGGCCAACAATTTATTGTAATACAACTCCTCCGAAACAATTGGACGGATTTCAACCAAATTTGGTATGTGAGTTATCCATATCAATGTGGAGTGGATGTGTACATTTACATTTGGGCCCGCCGCCGCCACCAACCCCACCCCACCACCCACCCCCACCCACCCACCCGGGATAGTGGTGTCAAAAGGTCATGAAATTCATTGCAATGCAACTCCTCCGAAACTGTTTGACGGATTTAAATCAAATTTGGTATGAGTTACCCATATCACTGTGGAGTGGTTGAGCACATTTACATATGGCCCCGCCCCCAGTGTGGTGGTGGATGGGGTCAAAAGGTCATAAAATGTATTGCAATGCCACTCCTCTGACTATGTTGTATGAAATTCAACCAAATTGGATATGTGAGTATTTATCCAATATATAATATAATATCCAATTACCCATATAATTGCGGACTGCAAAAGGACATTTACATTTGGCTCCGCCCCAAGGGGTTGTTTTCGGGAAGGTCTAAAGGTCAAAGCAGTGAACATTGCAGGAAATGTCAATTTCCCTTTCTCCGAGATCTAACAATACTCACCATTCTGTTACTTCTGATATACAGCTGGCCCTGACAGCGGCTCTAGGATTATAGACTTAGAAAGCTTTACCGACTCCTGGGAACCGGGTACCCGGCTCCCCACTGCCGAGTACCCGTTTACCATAGAGCTCATATTGTTTGCATAGCCACCAAACAAGAGAAAACTATGGCTTGCCTCCGTGGGGCTGGGAGGCTGGGTCCGTAACAGAATGGTGAGTATTGTTAGATCTCGGAGAAAGGGAAATTGACATTTCCTGCATTCTCCTTCGATCAATACTCACCATTCTGTTACTTCTGATATACACCAGATTTGATCAGTAACCTGGTGGGAAGGGGCAAGCCATACATGCTAATTTTGCCCCTTGGAGAAAGATTTTAGACTTCAAACTTGACTAACGGAGACCTAAAAGGACCGTCAAGTTCACGGAACCGATCACATTCGGGTCACAGCCCCCCCCCCTTTTTCCTCCTAAGAAAAGGGAGAGAACTAACGAACATGTATCTCGCCTGAAACACCAATATGCCAAGAGGGTTAACTACTCCCTGCATATCGCTTGTATTAGCCTGGGAATGAGCATGAATATATAAGATGAATGAACATGATACATATCCATAATACAAAAAACTCTCACTTGTTGAATTACCTTATGATAACAGGACTTCAGACGTACCGCCTCCAACCATTCACCGGTTCGGCCATCAGTGACACAATCTGGTTGACATCCTCTCGCCTGACCATGTCTGCTTTAGGTTCTTTTCTTACCGAAGTGAGAAAAAGGGTGAAAAGCAGTGTGGTCACTAACTATCGTTTCAAAACAGCTAAAGCGAGTGGATTGGCTGAGTCTGACACATCCCTCATATAGTAATCCGTGAATGAGGACTCACAGTGCCATTGTGCAACGGCTATGATGTCCTATAACGGAACACCATTGTAAAGGGCGGTCGAGGCGGCTATTCCTCTGACATTGTCTGCCCTTACGCCTTGCACCTGGTGCCCAGTCGCCATCTCCTGAGTAGTCTGAATGCATTCGACCACCCAACGAGAGATAGTATCCATGGATGCGGCGCCATAAGACTTTTTATGGCAGATCCACAGATGTCTATCGTTCGACCGTAACGAGTCAGTCCGTGTCTTGTACTTAGTCAAAGCACGGACCGGGCACCAGACACTGGCATCACGATCAAACCTAGTTAACTTCGGTATAATGATCGGTTTGCCGGGATATCTCAAAGATTGGTTCTTTGACATAACCTCTGCTCTTGGCAGAAGACGCAGACCTTCTCCAGAAACAATAAATCGGTTCCTCTCTGCCGAAAGCGCATGGATCTCACTGCGCCTTCTAGCTGAGGAAGCTGCCAATAGAAAGACCGCCTTTAGAGTCAAATGCTTTAGACTAGCCGAACGCAACGGTTCGAAAGGGTGCTTGGCCAGTACATTAAGCACTAAAGATAGACTCCAGGCTGGAATGACTACCGGTTGTCTCGGTCGGAGATTGCTCATTCCCTTCAACATCACATTTAACTGGGCCACCTCTGGACTATCCCTGTTGGCTAGACAAGGGATAACTGATGCCAAAGCTGACTTGTATCCAGCAACTGTGACGGGAGCTAGTCCTCAAAAGAACAGCTCACAGAGAAAGTCTGCTATTTGCTGATAGTGGATTGAAAGGTATCAATACCCTTTTCTTCACACCAGTCTGCAAATCTGTTAACCTTGTTGTTATATGACTTGAAGGTTGACCTCCTTCTCGCAGCCGCGATGAAATCAGCAGCCTGTCGAGAAAAGCCTTCCGACGTGGAACGTTGTTTGATAACATCCACGCAGTCATTGAACATTTCGGGACACTCGTGTAGGAAGCGTCCCTTGGCCTGGGAGATTATGTTCGGAATCTCGGGCAACTGCACAGGATTTTCCACCAGCAGATCTAGAAGATCCGTGAACCACGCCCTGCTCGGCCAATACGGCGCTATTAGCAGGACCAGACACGGTTCCTCCCTGACCTTCACCAAAACCTTCGGTAGAAGAATGGTGGGTGGGTACGCGTAAGCGTGCATCCCTCTCCAGCTTATCGCCAGAGCGTCTGTATCGACGGCATTTGGATCTGTAATCGGCGAGACATATGTCATGATTTGAGCATTTTCCTTTGTGGCGAACAAGTCCACGTTGGGTTTGCCCCAATGCTCGAAGATCCGTCGCAGAACTGGAGGGTTGAGGGACCATTCTGTTGGCAGGATTCTCTGTCTGCGAGACAAAGCATCCGCCAGAATGTTCAATCGGCCAGGAATACGAGCTGCTTTCAAAACAACCGAGTAATTCCTGCACCATTGAATCAAGTGCCACACCCTGATACACAGAGTGGGCGACCTGGTCCCGCCTTGGCGATTTATATATGATACTACTGTCGAATCGACCGACCGTATCAATATCACCCTGCCCCTGATCATCGGAAGGAACTCTTCCAACGCCAGTTCCACTGCCATCATTTCCAACAGATTGATATGCAGCTGACTCTCCGGGAGAGTCCATGTGCCCGAGACCTGGTTCTCCCAGGCAGGCACCCCACCCTTCCAGCGATGCATCCGTGTAGACGGACAGCTGGAGGCGGGGTAGGTGCAGCGAAACCCCTAATAGGAGATTCTGACGCTGTTTCCACCATAGAAGATGCGATATTATCGGCTCCAAAACTGGCAACAGTTTTGACAGGGGTTCTGTTCTCTGTTTCCACAGAGACATCAGATACAACTGGATAGGCCTTCGCATTAGAGCATCGTACGGGATAACCTGCTCCATGGAGACCATCATGCCCAGCATCTGAAGGAACCGCCTCGCCTTGAATGTGGTTTCCCACTCGAAAACTCTTGAGGATGGCTAACAGAGACACCACTCTGGGCTCTGATGGGTAAACCCTGCCCTCCTCAAGGTCGAATCGCATCCCCAAATAAACGAAACGTTGAGTGGGCGTCAACTCGGATTTCTCCTCGTTGACTATGCAGCTTAGATCTGAAAGTAACTTCAGAGTCAGAGCAGTATCCACGTTCAACCTGGCTGCCGAGTCTGCCTTAAGCAGCCAGTCGTCTATGTAGGTGTGTAGCGCCACGTTCTCTTTTCTGAGAAACGCTGTCACCGCAAGGACCACTCTTGTGAAAACCCTCGGAGCTGTCGACAGGCCAAACGGGAGACTGTAAACTCCCATACTTGACTCTGAAACGCAAATCTCAGAAACCTGTGCCAACTCCGATTCATAGGAATGTGGAAATATGCATTTTTCAGATCGATCGATACACACCACATTCCTTTCCTCAATCCCGCATTACCGACCTCGGCATTTCCATCTGGAACCGAGGCGTATGGCTAAACCAATTTAATGGCCTGAGATTGAGTATGGGTCTCCATCCCCCTGTGCTCTTGGGGACAAGGAACATGTTTGAATAGAAGCCTGGAGTGTTTCGATTTGCTGGATTTATTGCTCCCTTCAGAAGCAAACCCGACACTTCCTTTTGAACGGCTTCTAACTTGTCTGGCTCCCTTGGTACGGGTGTCCAGACAGGTGCCAAAGACAGATTTTGTGGTGGAAAGTCCCACCACTCCGGCATGTAACCCTGGGATAACCATCCCAGGACCAGACTGTCTGACGTCACACCTTGCCAGGCCTCGACGAAACGCATGAGCCTTCCACCCACCATAGACGCCTCGACGTCTAACGGGGTTGTCCGGCTCGCAGTCCGCCCCCCCCCCCCACTCTTTCTTAACGAGAGAGAGAGAGAACCATTTCGTTCTAGGCACGACGGGTATAACTGGCACCGCTGTTCCTGTCACACAGGCGCGGTCCAGGCGGATATGAAGGGAGCTTTCGTACCCTCAGGTACGCTTCGGCCCCTTCTGTCCGCCCTTTGAGGCCTTACCCTTACCCTTCCCCTTGCCCTTCCCACCTCTAGGGCGGTCAGGAGCAACATTGGGGAGGGTAGGCGCCTCTACAACCTTCCTGGGCTTCTTCGCCGGCGGCGGCTCTGAAACCCCAGCTGAAGCAGAAGTCGCAACAGGCCTAGCTTTCGCCTTGCCCTTATGCTTCTTCTGCTCCTTTGAAGGTTGTCCCGTTAGCGGTTTCCCCACAGGCCCTAGTGCATGCGCTTGTCGCACTAGCTCTAGCTGTAGGTTTACCGCTAACCGATTCTGCGCGATACTGGCGGTATCCTCTAAGATGGCCCACGCTTGGCCACCGAAGATGCTAGGCCCTGTCAGGGGTGTCCCAAGGAGACGCTCCCTGACTGCCGTAGCCGGACGCATATGGTCAATGACCATTTGCCTCCTGGATTTCGTCACACGCGCTTGCACCCTTGCCAATGCGTCCATCGACAGCACCAGGCCGTCATTGACACATGAAAGCGCCACAGGTGGCACAGGGTGGCCTGCCCCGCTTCAGCCCACACCGACTGAAGGAGACGATAAGAGTGGTTGACAGCGCTCATCGCTGCCCTCACACCCTCATCGCATAGGGACAGGACTTCTTCCTGGTGTACCTGAGACTTGTCCACAAGTGCCGGACCGGGGTGACCCGGCACGGCACTCTGGACGCCCAGTACCCATCGGTCACTCCGTGACCGACGGGACTACACCATACCTGTCGTATTCCCCCCGCGGAATACGACATCTTGCCCGCACCTCCCTGGAGGCCGCAGGGAGCTGACCCTTGGTCATCAGTTGTTTGCTATAAATAGCATCCAACCATTCTATGAACCGTGGATCCAGTCCCACTGACTGGATCCGGGCCGCGGGCAAAATCCCCGTCCTGATCGACGCAACCGACGGACGGGGCGCATCTTCATCGGCCGTGGCCGAAACCACAGACGGGTCAACCCTGGCTAGCCACGCCAGAGCATCTGACCAATCTACCTCCGATGAAGACACCCCCGCAAACACGTCACCCGTTGACGTGCTCACGGGTCTGCCAGCCACGGCCTCCCAGCAAGGAGCCACGGCTGACACGCCAGGCACTCCGGTACCACACGGTTCCGCCGCCACCCCATGAAACACTCCGGTCCATGGGGTAGGTCCACACGGAAAAACCGTACGGACCCGTAGCAGTCGCGGAACCATAGCCGGACACGGGCGCCCACGGCACCCCACGTCCGACTGCCGGACCAGGCGAGATAGGTGAGTACCACGCCCGGCCCGGCACACCCGTTCCCGTGACGGCTGGTGCCAAACCAAGCCGCACGGAACCGGTGCACGGTAACGGATTTGCCTCAGCCACAGGCGGAGCCGCTGACCTGGCTTGCGCCAAACCAGACAAATGGAGGCCGGTTCCGTCTAGGACGGAATCAACCTCCATATTCTCCACCTGCGGCTTCACGGGCCGCAGCAACCTCTCCTCCTCGGCCGCCTCGTCTTCAGACTCCGAAGAGTCGTCACTAGACGAGTCAACCGTGGAACCGTCCTGGCGGACGGCTCCCACACCTGACGGACCGGCCACCGCTACTGGACCACCCGGAGGTGGCCGCAGAGAAACAGAAACCCGTCTGGCCGAAGCCAGACGGGACTGCCAGGGGGCCGTACGAGACGGCCCCCTCGGTAACCAGTCCAGAATCCTGTCCGAGGACAGGATCCGTACCAGGCATGGGGAGAAACTGCCCCCCAACCTTTGGTAGCAGGGACGACACCAGCGTGGTCAGAACGCTATGCAGAAAAACCCTGCAGAGCCGGACCAAACCACGCCGGCGGTGCCATCTCCGCCACCTCCAGCTGGGGACGTGGAGCACCCGCACCGGCCGAACCGGGCGCTCCACGATTTACTCTCGGACCGCCTGACCCCGCGTCAGACCCAGCCAAGTCCTTCTGGGCAAGGAACTTAACCATCGTTTCGACGGACCACACTGCACAAACATTACACCTATGATCTATATTACACAGGGCACACATAAAACAGACATGGTCCTTGAACATTACACGGACAAACTTATGGCAGTCGTCACATGATGGCGGGGCTGGCTTGGCCTATAAAATAAGCACAAACCTACAATAAACAAGCGGAACGAGACCCGGATGGAAGGCAGACAATTAATTTTCAAATAATTTGACTCATAAATTAACCGTAACCTCCCCGCACCCCACCCCGCCACGTTACAACAACGATCGCATTGATTATGACGACAAGTACGCGGCGGGCACAACACACCCATATTAGATCCTCCAGGATGTGTAACGGCTCCAGGAATCATATCGCATAGCATTCAGGGTATATTTACTAATCAATATAAATTATACTCCTAACGAACGCAGCACGATATGTGAAGAAAACAACAAAATGTATAACAAAACTGCTGTCTCACACGGTAAAACCGCAGACCACACATCTACTCAAGAATTTTGAAACCACCGATCATTGCAAACCGATCGTGATCACACGTAAACTTGATCATTCTAAAGTTTCCGGTACCATTTTTAGTACGCAGCACCCAGAATAAGATGCGCGAATTAATGAAAAAATTTTCTTCACATAAACATCCGAGCGACCGGGTGTGACGTCACCCGCTCGGATTCTACGGAGAACGACGTCAGCCGATATTCGTGTTAGAAATACCGTAGCAAACACCTATTTTCATATCTGCCGATCGCCTGTTGGGGTTTAAAGAAGGCGATCGTCTGGCATATATCGTTGTTAGCACACGTCCCAGATTCTATGGGGACAGAAATTGGAACATGCGACACAACGAAATTTAGAGACCTAAGTCTTTTAACTATGGATAATAAAGAACAATACAACCTGGTTTTCTTGGGCGGTATTCTCCATAGTCCTTAGTTAATCCTTTCAGAACACACAAACTATCACTGATTAAAGACTTAGATTATTTTAAAACACTAAAATCCTTAATGCAAAAAGCATGTATTGCTCTTGTCGCTATGCAAACAAGAATGAGCTCTATGGTAAACGGGTACTCGGCAGTGGGGAGCCGGGTACCCGGTTCCCAGGAGTCGGTAAAGCTTTCTAAGTCTATAATCCTAGAGCCGCTGTCAGGGCCAGCTGTATATCAGAAGTAACAGAATGGTGAGTATTGATCGAAGGAGAAACGCATGAGCCTTCCACCCACCATAGACGCCTCGACGTCTAACGGGGTTGTCCGGCTCGCAGTCCGCCCCCCCCCCCCCCTTTCTTAACGAGAGAGAGTGAGAACCATTTCGTTCTAGGTACGACGGGTATAACTGGCACCGCTGTTCCTGTCGCACAGGTGCGGTCCAGGCGGATATGAAGGGAGCTTGCGTACCCTCAGGTACGCTTCGGCCCCTTCTGTCCGCCCTTTGAGGCCTTACCCTTACCCTTCCCCTTACCACCTCTAGGGCGGTCAGGAGCAACATTGGGGAGGGTAGGCGCCTCTACAGCCTTCCTGGGTTTCTTCGCCGGCGGCGGCTCCGAAAACCCAGCCGAAACAGACGTCGCAATAGGCCTGGCTTTCGCCTTGCCCTTATGCTTTTTCTGTTTCTTTGAAGGCTGTCCGGTTAGCGGCTTGCCCACAGCCCCTAGTGCGTGCGCTTGCCGCACCAGCTCTAGCTGGAGATTTACCGCTAACCGATTCTGCGCAATACTGGCGGTGTCCTCTAAGATGGCCCGCGCTTGGCCACCAAAGATGCTAGGCCCTGTCAGGGGCGTCCCAAGAAGACGCTCCCTGACTGCCGTAGCCGGACGCATATGGTCAATGACCATTTGCCTCCTGGACTTCGTCACACGCGCTTGCACCCTTGCCAATGCGTCCATTGACAGCACCAAGCCGTCATTAACGCACGATAGCGCCACAGGTGGCACGCCCCCGCTTCAGCCCACACCGACTGAAGTAGACGATAGGAGTGATTGACAGCGCTCATGGCTGCCCTCACACCCTCAACGCATAGGGCCAGGACTTCTTCCTGGTGTACCTGGGCCTTATCCACTAGTGCCGGACCGGGACCACCCGACCCGTCACTCTGGACGCCCAGTACCCATCGGTCATCCTCCGTGACCGACGGGACTACACCATACCTGTCGTATTCACCCCGCGGAATACGGCACCTTGCCCGCACCTCCCTGGAGGCCGCAGGGAGCTGACCCTTGGTCATTAGTTGTTTACTATAAATAGCATCCAACAAATCAATGAACCGTAGATCCAGTCCCACTGACTGGATCCGGGCCGCGGGCAAAATCCCCGTCCTAATCGACGCAACCGACGGACGGGGCGCATCTTCATCGGCCGTGGCCGAAACCACAGACGGGTCAACTCTGGCTAGCCACGCCAGAGCATCAGACCAATCTAACTCCGAAGAAGATACCCCCGCAAACACGTCACCCGTTGACATGCTTACGGGTCTGCCAGCCATGGCCTCCCGGCCAGGAGCCACGGCTGACACGCCAGGCACTCCGCTACCACATGGTTCCGCCGCCACCCCATGAAACACTCCGGTCCATGGGGTAGGTCCGCACGGAAAACCGTACGGACCCGTAACCGTCGCGGAACCATAGCCGGCCACGGGCGCCAACGGCACCCCATGTCCGGCTGCCGGACCAGGCGAGATAGGTGAGTACCACGCCTGGCCCGGCACACCGGTTCCCCTGACGGCTGGTGACAAACCAAGCCGCGCGGAACCGGTGCACGGTAACGGATTGGCCTCAGCCGCAGGCGGAGCCGCTGACCTGGCTTGCGCCAAACCAGACAAATGGAGGCCGGTTCCGTCCAGGACGGAATCAACCTCCATATTCTCCACCTGCGGCTTCACGGGCCGCAGCAACCTCTCCTCCTCGGCCTCATCGTCTTCAGACTCCGAAGAGCCGTCACTAGACGAATAAACCGTGGAGCCGTCCTGGCGGACGGCTCCCACACCTGACGGACCGGCCACCGCTACTGGACCACCCGGAGGTAGCCGCAGAGAAACAGAAACCCATCTGGCCGAAGCCAGACGGGACTGCCAGGGGGCCGTACGAGACGGCCCCCTCGGTAACCAGTCCAGAATCCTGTCCGAAGACAGGATCCGTACCAGGCATGGGGAGAAACTGCCCCCCAACCTTTGGTAGCAGGGACGACACCAGCGTGGGCAGAACGCTATGCAGAAAACCCTGCATAGCCGGACCAAACCACGCCGGCGGTGCCATCTCCGCCACCTCCAGCTGGGGACGTGGAGCACCCCCACCGGCCGAACCACGATTTCCTCTCGGACCGCCTGACCCCGCGTCAGACCCAGCCAAGTCCTTCTGGGCAAGGAACTTAACCATCGTTTCGACGGACCACACTGCACAAACATTACACCTATGATCTATATTACACAGGGCACACCTAAAACAGACATGGTCCTTGAACATTACACGGACAAACTTATGGCAGTCGTCACATGATGGCGGGGCTGGCTTGGCCTATAAAATAAGCACAAACCTACAATAAACAAGCGGAACGAGACACGGATGGAAGGCAGACAATTAATTTTCAAATATTTGGACTCATAAATTAACCGTAACATCCCGCACCCCACCCCGCCACGTTACAACAACGATCGCATTGATTATGACGACAAGAACGCGGCGGGCACAACACACCCATAATAGATCCTACAGGATGTGTAACGGCTCCAGGAATCATATCGCATAGCATTCAGGGTATATTTACTAATCAATATAAATTATACTCCTAAC
>JAVVLW010001863.1:0-17179 GCA_034401795.1 Chaetoderma sp. LZ-2023a
ATCTTAGCACCAATTTTTCCCAACTACCCAGTAGTAGCATTCAAGAAAAATAAAAGCATTAGGGACCACCTAGTCCACTCTAGCCTAATTAAAATAAAAAATCCAGATGCTAACAATAAGATCGTACCGACACCAAATGACACTCACGACATAGTAGGGACACTCCGACAATGCAACAACAACAATTGCATCACATGCAAACAATACATGAACACTGCTGACAAATCCACTAGTTTCGTCACTGGTAAAGACTACAAAATCAACACACAAATGAGCTGCAATACCACCAACATTATTTAACTCATAGAATGCAAACAATGCAGCTCTCAATACATAGGAGAAACAAGTCAAACACTCAGCAAACGACTCACACAACATATCCATGCAATCCGACACCAAACAGACACGAGAATCTCATGGCATTTCAACCATCCAAGACATTCTATGAAAGACATCACGATAAGACCAATTGAAAGAATTTTTACAGATAACAAAAAACTAAGATTAAACAGAGAACACTACTGGATCAAAGAACTCAAAACGATGCACCCGTTCGGAATAAACAAAAAAGCATAACACACTCACTCACTCACTCACTCACCCACCCACCCACCCACCCACCCACCCACCCACTCCCTCACCCGCTCGCTCGCTCGCTCGCTCCCTCCCTCCCTCCCTCCCTCCCTCCCTCACTCACTCACTCACTCACTCACTCACTCACTCACTCACTCACTCACTCACTCACTCACTCACTCACTCACTCACTCACTCACTCACTCACTCACTCACTCACTCACTCACTCACTCACTCACTCACTCACTCACTCACTCACTCACTCACTCACTCACTCACTCACTCACTCACTCACTCACTCACTCACTCACTCACTCACTCACTCACTCACTCACCCACCCACCCACCCACCCACCCACCCACCCACCCACTCCCTCACCCGCTCGCTCGCTCGCTCGCTCCCTCCCTCCCTCCCTCCCTCCCTCCCTCACTCACTCACTCACTCACTCACTCACTCACTCACTCACTCACTCACTCACTCACTCACTCACTCACTCACTCACTCACTCACTCACTCACTCACTCACTCACTCACTCACTCACTCACTCACTCACTCACTCACTCACTCACTCACTCACTCACTCACTCACTCACTCACTCACTCACTCACTCACTCACTCACTCACTCACTCACTCACTCACTCACTCACTCACTCACTCACTCACTCACTCACTCACTCACTCACTCACTCACTCACTCACTCACTCACTCACTCACTCACTCACTCACTCACTCACTCACTCACTCACTCACTCACTCACTCACCCACTCACTCACACATAGGAGGTTTGACGGAAGTTTGCAGACTGGCAGGTATGCATAGGTAACTATGTAAATACCTGGGTCGGCGTTTTTAAATACTTAGGCTTCATAAATCAGTTCCGTCATTTTTGTATCTAATAACAGATCCCTCGCATACACACACATACGCACATATGCATGCATAGACACACAGACGCACACGCACGCAGATACACAAACACACATGTATATATATCCATCAAACCTCGTGTGTGTGTGTGTGTGTGTGTGTGTGTGTGTGTGTGTGTGTGTGTGTGTGTGTGTGTGTGTGTGTATGTGTGTGTGTGTGTGTGTGTGCGTATATATATATATATATATATATATATATATATATATATATCTATATATATCATATATATATATATATATATATATATATATATATATATATATATATATATATATATATATATATATATATATATATATATCTATATATATATATATATATATATATATATATATATATATATATATATATATATATATATATATATATATATATATATATATATATATATATATATATATATATATATATATATATATATATATATATATATATATATATATATATATATATCTATATATATATATATATATATATATATATATATAGATATATATATATATATATATATATATATATATATATATATATATATATATATATACGCACACACACACACACACACACATACACACACACACACACACACACCACACACACACACACACACACACACACACACACACACACACACACACACACACACACACACACACACACACACACACACACACACACACACACACGAGGTTTGATGGACACTAATGACCAGTATGCACACATAGATTCTGTCTAAGTGAGACATACAAAATCATTTATGCTACCACAGTACGATAACTACCAGATCTAGTGTACAAGCGCATGGTAGCTTTGTACGATAACTACCAGATCTAGTCTACAAGCGTGTGCTAGCATTACCACAGTAAGATAACTTGCAGATCTAGTGTACAAGCATGTGCTAAGGTTACCACAGAACGATAACTACTAGATCTAGTGCTCAAGCACTTGCTGGCTTTAGAACAGTACGATAACTACCAGATCTAGTGTACAAGCGCACACTAGCTTTACCACAGTACGATAACTACAAGATCTAGTGTATAATCACGTGCTAACTTTACCACAGTACGATAACTACCAGATGTCGTGTGCAAGCGTGTGCTAGCGATACCACAGTATGATAACCACAAGATCTAGTGTACAAGCACGTGCTATCATTATCTCAGCACGATAACTACCAGATCTAGTGTACAAGCACGTGCTAACGTTACAACAGTACAATAACTACCACATCTAGAGTACAAGCGCATGCTAACGTTACCACAGTACAATAACTACCAGATCTAGTGTACAAGCGCATGCTAACGTGACCACAGTACGATAACTACCAGATCTAGTGTACAAGCACATGCTAGCATTATCACAGTATGATAACTACCAGATCTAGTGTACAAGCGCATGCTAACTTCACCATAGTACGATAACTACTAGATCTAGTGTACAAGCACATACTAGCATTAGAACAGTATGATGACGACCAGATCTAGTGTACAGGCCCATGCTAGTGTTAACACAGTATGATAACTACCAGATCTAGTCTACAAGCGCATGCTAACGTTACCACAGTACGATAACTGCCAGATCTAGTGTACAAGCGCGTGCTAATGGTTACCACAATACAATAACTACCAGATGTTGTTTAAAAGCGCGTGCTAACGTTACCACAGTATGATAACTACCAGATCTAGTGTACAAGCACATGCTAGTGTTAACACAGTATGATAACTATCAGATCCATTGTACAAGCACGTGCTAGCGTTAGTGTAGTACGATAACTTCTAGATCTAGTGTACAAGCACATGCTAGCATTAGAACAGTATCATAACTACCGGATCTAGTGTACAAGCACGTGCTAGCGTTACCGTAGTACGATAACTACCAGGTCTAGTGTACAAGCACATGCTAGCGTTAGAACAGTACGATAACTACGAGATCTTGTGTACAAGCACTTGCTAAGTTTAACATAGTACGATAACTACCAGATCTAGTGTCGTGCCTCATAACGTTACCAGAGTATGATAACTACCAGATCTAGTCCACAAACGCATGCTAACGTTCGCTACCACAGTACGATAACTACCAGATCTAGTGTCGTGCCTCATAGCGTTACCACAGTATGAGAACTACAAGATCTAGTGTACAAGTCCGTACTAACGTTGCCACAGCATGATAACTACCAGATCTAGTGAAACAGCGCATGATAACGTTGCCACAGTTCAATAACGATGAGATCTAGTGTACAAGTGCATGCTAACATTACCACAATACGATAACTACCAGATCTAGTGTATTAGCGCATGCTAGCGTTAGAACAGTACGATGCCGACCAGATATAGTGTACAAACACATGCTAGGGTTAGAACAGTACGATAACTACTAGATCTAGTGTACTAGGGCGTGCTAGAATTACCACAGTATGATAACTACCAGATCTAGTGTACAAGCGCATGGTAGCTTTGTACGATAACTACCAGATCTAGTCTACAAGCGTGTGCTAGCATTACCACAGTAAGATAACTAGCAGATCTAGTGTACAAGCATGTGCTAAGGTTACCACAGTACGATAACTACTAGATCTAGTGTTAAAGCACTTGCTAGCATTAGAACAGTACGATAACTACCAGATCTAGTGTACAAGCGAAAGGTAGCTTTACCACAGTACGATAACTACACGATCTAGTGAACTAGCGCATGCTAACGTTACCACAGTACGATAACTACCAGATCTAGTGTACAATCACGTGCTAACGTTACCACAGTACGATAACTACCAGATGTCGTGTGCAAGCGTGTGCTAGTGCTACCACAGTATGATAACCACCAGATCTAGTGTACAAGCGCGTGCTAGCGTTATCACAGCACGGTAACTACCAGATCTAGTGTACAAGCATGTGCTAACGTTACGACAGTACAATAACTACCAGATCTAGAGTACAAGCGCATGCTAACGTTACCACAGTACAATAACTACCAGATCTAGTGTACAAGCGCATGCTGACGTGACCACAGTACGATAACTACTAGATCTAGTGTACAAGCACGTGCTAGCATTAGAACAGTATGATGACCACCAGATCTAGTGTACAAGCACGTGCTAACGTTACGACAGTACAATAACTACCAGATCTAGAGTACAAGCGCATGCTAACGTTACCACAGTACGATAACTACCAGATCTAGAGTACAAGCGCATGCTAAGGCTACCACAGTACAATAGCTACCAGATCTAGTGTACAATCGCATGCTAACTTGACCACAGTACGATAACTAGAAGATCTAGTGTACAAGCGCATGCTAACGTGACCACAATACAATAACTACCAGATCTAGTGAACAAGCGCCTGCTAACACTACCACAGCAAGATAACTACCAGATCCAGTCTACAAGCGCATGCTAACATTACCACAGTACGATAACTTCCAGATCTAATGTACAAGCGCATGCTAACGTTACCACTGTACGATAACTACTAGATCTATTGTACAAGCAGGTTCTAGTGCTAGTGTAGTACGATAACTACTAGATTGAACAGATTAGAACAGTACGATAACCACCGGATTTAGTGTACAAGCACGTGATAACTTTAAAATAGTACGATAACTGCCTTATAACATTACCACAGTATGATAACAACCAGATCTAGTCTACAAGCGCATGCTAACATTACCACATTACGATAACTACCAGATGTTGTGTGCAAGCGTGTGCTAACGTTACCACTGTACGATAACTACTAGATCTATTGTACAAGCATGTTCTAGCGCTAGCGTAGTACGATAACTACTAGATTGAACAGATTAGAACAGTACGATAACCACCAGATTTAGTGTACATGCACATGCTAACTTTAACATAGTATGATAACTGCCTCATAACATTACCACAGTATGATAATTACCAGATCTTGTGTACAAGCGCATGCTAACGTGACCACAGTATGATAAATTCCAGATCTAGTGTACAAGCACATGCTAGCATTACCACAGTATGATAAATAACAGATCTAGTGTACAAGCGCATGCTAACGTTACCGTAGTACGATAGCTACTAGATATAGTGTACAAGCACGTGCTAGCATTAGAACAGTATGATGACGACCAGATCCAGTGTACAAGTGCGTACTAGCGTTACCATAGTACGATAACTACCAAATCTAGTTTACAAGCGCACGCTAGCTTTACCACAGTATGATAACTACCAGATCTGGTGAAGGAGCGCATGCTAACGTTACCACAGTACGATAACTACCAGATATAGTGAACAAGAGCATATTAACATTACCACATTATGATAACTACCAGATCTAGTGTCGTGCCTCATAGCGCTACCACAGTATGATAACTACCTGATCTAGTATACAAGCGCGTGCTCAAGTTACCTCACTACGATAACTACCAGATCTAGTGTACAAGCGTGTGCTAACGTTACCACAATATGATAACTACAAGATCTAGTGTACAAGGGTGTGCTAACGTTCCCACAGTACGATAACTACCAGATCTAGTGTACAAGTGCATGCTAGCGTGACCACAGTGCGAGAACTACCATTTAGTGTACAAGCGCATGCTAGCGTTACAACAGTATGATAAGTACCAGATCTAGTGTACAAGTACATGCTAGCGTGACAACAGTGTGATAACTACCAGATCTAGTGTACAAGTGCATGCTAGCATTAGAACAATACGATAAGGACCAGATCTTGTGTTGTGCCTCATAACGTTACCACAGTACGATAACTACCAGATCTAGTGTACACGCGCGTGCTAACGTTATCACAGTATGACAACTACCAGATCTAGTGTACAAGCAATTGCTAACATTAGAACAATACGATAACTACCAGATCGAGTGTACAAGAGCGTGCTAGCATTACCACAGAACGATAACTACCAGATCTAGTGTACAAGCGCATGCATAGGTAACTATGTAAATACCTGGGTCGGCGTTTTTAAATACTTAGGCTTCATAAATCAGTTCCGTCATTTTTGTATCTAATAACAGATCCCTCGCATACACACACATACGCACATATGCATGCATAGACACACAGACGCACACGCACGCACATACACAAACACACACACACACATATATATATATATATATATATATATATATATATATATATATATATATATATATATATATATATATATATATATATATATATATATATATATATATATATATATATATATATACGCACACACACACACACACACACACACACACACACACACACACACACACACACACACACACACACACACACACACACACACACACACACACACACACACACACACACACACACACACACACACACACACACACGAGGTTTGATGGACACAAATGACCAGTATGCACACATAGATTCTGTCTAAGTGAGACATACAAAATCATTTATGCTACAGCAGTGCATGCTAGCTTTACCACAGTATGATAACTACCAGATCTAGTGAACAAGCACGTGCTAACGTTACCACAGTACAATAGCTACCAGATATAGTGAGCATGATAATGTTACCATAATTACCAGAGCTAGTGTACACGTGCATGCTAACCTTAACATAGTAAGATAATGACAAGATCTAGTGTTGTGCCTCATAACGTTACCACGGTACGATAACTACCAGATCTAGTGTACAAGCGCGTCCTAACGTTACCACAGTATGATAGCTACCAGATCTAGTGTGCATGAATGTGCTAACGTTGCCACAGTATGATAGCCACCAGATCTAATGTCGTGCCTCATAGCGCAACCACAGTACGATAACTACCTGATCTAGTGCACAAGCGCATGCTCACCTTACCACAGTACCATAACTACCATATCTAGTTTACAAGTGCGTTCTAACCTTACCACAGTACGATAACTAACAGATCTAGTGTACAAGCGCATGCTAACATTACCACAGCAAGATAACTACCAGACCTAGTCTACAAGCGTATGCTAACGTTACCATAGTATGATCACCACCAGCTCTAGTGTACAAGCACGTGCTAACGTTACCACAATACGATAACTACAAGGTGTCATGTGGAAGTGTGTGCTAACATTACCACAGTATGATAACTACCAGATCTAGTGTACAAGTGCATGCTAGCGTGACCACAGTGCGATAACTAGCAGATCTAGTGTACAAGCGCATGCTAGCATTACCACAGTATGATTACTACCAGATCTAGTGTACAAGCATGTGCTTGCGTTACCGGAGTATGATACCTACCAGATCTAGTGTACAAGCACATGCTAGCGTTAGAACAGTACGATAACTACCAGATCTAGTGTACAAGCACATGCTATCGTACACAGTACCATAACTAACAGATATAGTGAAGAAGAGCGTGCTAATGTTACCACAGTACCATAACTACCAGATCTAGCGTACAAGCGCATGCTAACCTTAACATAGTATGATAACTTCCAGATCTAGCATCGTGCCTCATAACGTTACCACAGTGCGATAACTACAATATCTACTGTACAAGCACGTGCTAACTTTATCACAGTATGATAACTACCAGATCTAGCGTCGTGCCTCATAACGTTACCACAGTATGATAACCACAAGATCTAGTGTACAAGTGCGAGCTAACTTTACCACTGTATGATAACTACCAGATCTAGTGTAGAAGCGCATGCTAGCGTTACCACAGTATGATAACTACGAGATATAGTGTGCATGCCCGTGCTGACATCACCACAGTAGGATAACTACCAGATCTAGTGCCCACGCACATGCTAACCTTACCACAGTACGATAACTACCAGATCTAGTGTCGTGCCTCATAATGTTACCACAGTATGATAACTACAAGATCTAGTGTACAAGTGCGTGCTAACGTTACCACAGTATGATAACTACCAGATCTAGTGTAGAAGCGCATGCTAACGTTACCACAGTATGATAACTACGAGATCTAGTGTACAAGCGCATGCTAACATTATCACATTACGAAGCTACCAGATCTAGTGTACAAGCACCTCCTAGCGTTAGAACAGTACGATACCTACCAGATCTAGTGTTCAAGCGTGTGCTAATGTTACCAAAGTACGATAACTTCCAGATCTAGTGTACAAGCACATGCTAGCGTTAGAACAGTACGATAACTACCAGATCTAGTGTACAATCCACGGGCTAGCAGTACCACAGTACCATAACTAACAGATATAGTGAAGAAAAGCATGCTAATCTTACCACAGTACCTTAACTACCACATCTAGTGTACAAGCGCATGCTAGCATTGCCACTGTACGATAACTACCAGATCTAGTGTACAAGCACGTGCTAGCGTTACCTTTAGTATGATAACTACCAGATCTAGTGGGCAAGCACATGCTAGCGTTAGAACAGTACGATAACTACCAGATCTAGTGTACAGTCACGTGCTAGCATTACCACAGTATGATAACCAGGAGATATATTGAACAAAACCGTGCTAATGTTACCACAGTACCTTAACTACCAGATCTAGTGTACAAGCGCATGCTAACCTTAAGATAGTATGATAAGTACCAGATCTAGCGTCGTGCCTCATAACGTTACCACAGTATGATAACTACAATATCTACTGTACAAGCACGTGCTAACTTTATCACAGTATGATAACTACCAGATCTAGTGTTGAAGCGCATGCTAGGTTACTACAGTATGATAACTACGAGATCTAGTGTGCATGCGCGTGCTAACGTTACCACAGTACGATAACTACTAGATCCAGTGTACACGCGCATGCTAACGTTACCACAGTACGATAACTACCAGATCTACTGTCATGTCTCATAACGTTACCACAGTATGATAACTACAAGATCTAGTGTACACGTGCGTGCTAACGCTACCACAGTATGATAACTACCAGATCTAGTGTAGAAGCGCATGCTAACGTTACCACAGTATGATAACCACGAGATCTAGTGTGCAAGCGCATGCTAACATTACCACAGTACGATAGCTACCAGATCTAGTGTACAAGCACGTGCTAGCGTTAGAACAGTACGATACCTACCATATCTAGTGTTCAAGCGTGTGCTAATGTTACCAAAGTACGATAACTACCGGATCTAGTGTACAAGCGCATTCTAGCGCTACCACAGTCTGATAACTACCAGATCTAGTGTACACGTGCATGCTAACATCACCACAGCAAGATAACTACCAGATCAGATCTAGTCTACAAGCGCATGCAAACGTTCGTTTCCACAGTACGATAACTACCAGTGTCATGCCTCAAATCGTTACCACAGTATGATAACTACAAGATCTAGCGTACAAGTGCGTGCAAACCTTATCATTGTATGATAACTACCAGATCTAGTGTTGTGCCTCATAACGTTACCACAGTACGATAACTACCAGATCTAGTGTACAAGCACGTGCTAACTTTACCACAGTATGATAACTACCAGATCTAGTGTGCATGCACGTGCTAACATTACCATAGTACGATAACTACCAGATCTAGTGTACAAGCGTGTGCTAATGTTGCCAAAATTACAATAACTACCAGATCTAGTGTACAAGCGCATGGTAGCGCTACCAAAGTGCGATAACTACCAGATCTAGTATACAAGCGCATGCTGGAGCTACCACAGTCCGATAACTACCAGATCTAGTGTACACGTGCATGCTAACATTACCACAGCAAGATAACTACCAGATCTAGTCTACAAGCGCATGCTACCGTTCGCTTCCACAGTACGATAACTACCAGATCTAGTTCCGGGCCTCATAATGCTACGACAGTATGATAACTACAAGATCTAGTGTACAAGTGCGTGCTAACGTTACCACAGTATGATAACTACCAGATCTAGTGTAGCAGCGCAT
The DNA here is from genome assembly GCA_034401795.1 of Chaetoderma sp. LZ-2023a. Taxonomy (NCBI): domain Eukaryota; kingdom Metazoa; phylum Mollusca; class Caudofoveata; order Chaetodermatida; family Chaetodermatidae; genus Chaetoderma; species Chaetoderma sp. LZ-2023a. The sequence goes on from JAVVLW010001863.1 coordinate 10,340, forward strand.
GCTAACGTTACCACAGTTCGATAACTATGAGATCTAGTGTACAAGCGCGTGCTAACATTACCACAGTACGATAACTACCAGATCTAGTGTACATGCACGTGCTTGTGTTAGAACAGTACGATACCTACCAGATATAGTGTACAAGCACATGCTAGCGTTAGAACAGTACGATGACTACCAGATCTAGTGTACTAGCACATGCTAGCATTACCACATTACGATAACTACCAGATCCAATGTACAAGCACATGCTAATCTTAGCATTGTACGATAACTACCACATCTAGTGTACAAGTGCATGCTAGAATTACCACAGTATGATAACTACGAGATCTGGTGTACAAGCGCATGCTAACATTACCACAGCAAGATAACTACCAGATCTAGTCTACAAACGCATACTAACATTACCACAGTACGATAACTACCAGATCTAGTATACAAGTGCACGCTAGCTTTACCACAGTATGATAACTACCAGATCTAGTGTGCATGCGCGGGCTAACGTTACCACAGTTCGATAACAATCAGATATCATGAACAAGAGCGTGCTAATGTTACCACAGTACGATAACTACCAGATCTAGTGTCGTGCCTCATAACGTTGCCACAGTACGATAACTACCGGATCTAGTGTACAAGCGCATGCTAACTTTACCACAGTATGATAACTACCAGATCTAGTGTGCATGCGCGGGCTAACGTTACCACAGTTCGATAACAAGCAGATATCATGAACAAGAGCGTGCTAATGTTACCACAGTACGATAACTACCAGATCTTGTGTCGTGCCTCATAACGTTGCCACAGTATGATAACTACCAGATCTAGTGTGCATGCGTGGGCTAACGTTACCAGATCTAGTGTACACGTGCATGCTAACGTTACCACAGTTCGATAACCACTAGATATAGTGTACAAGCACATGCTAGCGTTAGAGTAGTAAGATAACTACCAGATCTAGTGTACACGCACGTGCTAGCGGTACCGGAGTATGATAACTACCAGATCTAGTACACAAGCACATGCTAGCATTAGAACAGTACGATAACTACCAGATCTAGTGTGCAAGCACGTGCTAAGTTTAACATAGTATGATAACTACCAGATCTAGTGTCATGCCTCATAACGTTACCCCAGTATGATAACTGCCAGATCTAGTGTACAAGCGCATACCAGGATTAACACAGTCTGATAACTACAAGATCTAGTGTACAAGCACATGATAACGTTACTACAGTACGATAACTGCTAGATATAGTATACAAGGACGTGCTAGCATTAGAACAGTATGATAACTACCAGATATAGTGAACAAGAGCGTGCTGACGTTACCACAGCATGATAACTACCAGATCTAGTGAAGAAGCGCATGCTAACATTACCAGAGTACGATAACTTCCAGATGGTGTGTGCAAGCGTGTGCTACCGTTGCCACAGTACGATAAATACCAGATCTTGTCTACAAGGCCAGGCTAGCGTGACCACAGTGCGATAACTACCAGATCTAGAGCACAAGCACGTGCTAACGTTACAACAATACGATAACTACAAGATGTCATGTGCAAGGGTGTGCTAACGTTCCCACTGTACGATAACTACCAGATGTAGTGTACAAGCACGTGCTAACGTTACCGCAGTACGATAACTACCAGATCTAGTGTACAAGTGCATGCTAGCGTGACCACAGTGCGATAACTACCAGATCTAGTGTACAAGCGCATGCTAGCAATACCGTAGTACGATAACTACCAGACCTAGTGTACACGCGCATGCTAACCTTAACATACTATGATAACTACCAGATCTAGTGTTGTGTCTCATAATGTTACCACAGTACGATAACTAGCAGATCTAGGGTACAAGCACGTGCTAACTTTACCACAGTATGATAACTACCAGATCTAGTGTGCATGCGCATGCTAACGTTACCACAGTACGATAACTACAAGATCTACTGTGCACGTGCATGCTAATATTACCACAGTACGATAACTACCAGATCTTGTGTGCAAGCACCGTGCTAACGTTACCACAGTACGATAACTACCAGATCTAGTGTGCATGCTGGTGCTAACATTACCACAGTACGATAACTACCAGATCTAGTGTAGAGGCGCATGCTAGCGTTACCACAGTGCGATAACTACCAGATCTGGTCTACAAGGGCAAGCTAACGTTCGTTTCCACAGTACGATAACTAGCAGATCTAGTGTCGTGCCTCATAAAGTTACCACAGTATGATAACTACAAGATCTAGTGTACAAGCACGTGCTAGCGTTAGAACAGTATGATACCTACCCGATATAGTCTCCAAGCACATCCTAGCGTTAGAACAGTAAGATAACTACTAGATCTAGTTTACTAGTGCGTGCTAGCATTACCATAGTATGATAACTACCAGATCTAGTGTACAAGCGCACGCTAGATTTACCACAGTATGCCAACGACCAGATCTAGTGTACAAGCACGAGCTAACTTTAAGACAGTATGATAACGGTCAGATCTAGTGTACAGGTAGCGCTACCACAGTATGATAACTACCAGATCTAGTGTCGGACCTCATAACGTTACCACAGTATGATAACTACCAGATCTAGTGTACAAGTGCGAGCTAACCTTACCACAGTACGATAACTACAAGATCTAGTGTACAAGCGCATGCTAGAATTACCACAGTACAATAACTACCAGATCTAGTGTACAAGCACGTGCTAACGTTACCACAGTACGATAACTACCAGATATAGAGTACAAGCACATGCTAAGCTTACCACAGTACGATAACTACTAGACCTAGTGGACAAGCACTTGCTAGCATTAAAACAGTATGATAATGCCGAGCTCTAGTGTACAAGCACACGCTAGCATTACCACAGTATGATAACTACCAGATCTAGTGTACAATCACATGCTAACGTTATCACAATACGATAACTACTAGATGTCATGTGCACGTGTGTGCTAAAGTTACCATAGTACGATAACTACCAGATCTATTGTACAAGCGCATGCTAACATTACCACAATACGATGACTACCAGATGTCGTGTGCTAGCGTGTGCTAGCGTTACCACATTACGATAACCACCAAATCTAGTGTACAAGCGCACGCTAGCTTAACCACTGTATGATAACTACCAAATCTAGTGTACAAGCGCATGCCAACGTTACCACAGTACGATAACTACCAGATCTAGTGTACAATCATGTGGTAACATTACCACAATACGATAACCAACAGATGTCGTGTACAAGCGTGTGCTAGTGTTACCACAGTATGATAACTACCAGATCTAGTGTACAAGCGCGTGCTAACGTTAACACAATACGATAACTACCAGATGTCATGTGCAAGCGTGTGCTAGCGTTACCACATTATGATAACTACCAGATCTAGTGTACAAGCGCACGCTAGCTTTACCACTGTATTATAACTACCAGATGTCGTGTGCAAGCGTGTGCTAGCGTTACCACAGTATGATAACTACCAAATCTAGTGTACAAGCGCATGCTAACGTTACCACAATATGATAACTACCAGATGTCGTGTGAAAGCGTGTGCTAGTGTTACCACAGTACGATAACTACCAGATCTAGTGTACAAGCGGATGCTAGCATTACCGCAGTACGATAACTACCAGATCTAGTGCACAAGTGCACGCTAGCTTTAGCATAGTATGATAACTACGAGATCTAGTGTACAAGCGCATGCTATCATTAACACCTCATGATAACAACCAGATCTAGTCTACAAGTGCATGCTAACGTGTACAAGCACGTGGTAGCATTAGAACAGTATTATAACAACCAGCTCTACTGTACACGTGCTTGCTAGCGTTACCACAGTATGATGACTACCAGATCTACTACACAAGCGCATGCTAGCATTACCACAGTATGATAACTACTAGATCTAGTGTACAAGTTCGTGCTAGCATTACCACAGTACGATAACTACCAGATGTAATGTACATGCGCATGCTAGATTTACCACAGTATGATAACTACCAGATCTAGTGAATAAGCACGTGCTAACGTTGCCACAGTACGATAACTACCAGATATAGTGAACAAGATCACCTGTTTAAGACTATATGCTCGGCCTCAACGTGGCGCAGGGGTGTAACCCACTGGGTGTCAATCCAGACATTTGGAGGGGCTAACCAGAGCATTATGCAAAACGCTAATGAATGACACTTGGAGATCGAATCAACCGAAATGGTGCTCACCCTGCGAGGATCCGCCAGGCAGGTGCAGCGCCGGGCTCCACGGCTCGAAGGAGCCCACCCGCAGCTACTGGAGGTCCCATCAACTCGTCTTGTGGAGCCAGAGGACGAGGATGGAGAGCTACTGGCCAACCGAAATAGAAGACCAAACCCAAAGAGAACCCCAGTATCAACATCATGCACTGGAGCGCAGAAGGGGTTACCAACAAGAAATCAGAGCTCGAACAGTTCCTGTACGAAAACAACATTGATATCTGCTGCATCCAAGAGACACACCTGCAAGAAGGAAAGCCATTTCAGATCAGAGGTTACCAGATTTTCCGGTGTGATCGAACAGGAAGAAAGAAAGGCGGGGTGATCACCTTGGTCCGAAACAGCGTGAACGCCAGCCAGATCAAAACCTTTATGGAAGAGGCAGAATATATCAAGATCAAGGTAACAACCAGCAACTCTGTGATTGACATTGTCAATTATTACTGCCCTAATGACAAGAATCTCTCACTTGACACAATCCAGGTCCGAGACTGTCACTTCCTCATTACGGGAGACTTCAATAACCAGTCTCAGAGCTGGGGATACAGAACACTTGATAAACGAGGACAAGAGATTGAAGCATGGCAAGATGAAAAGCACCTTTTACTTGTCAACGATCCCACAGATCAGCATACCTTCTACTCGCGCATGTGGCACTCGACAACAACGCCGGACTTGGCATTTTGTACAGAAGACACTCACAGAAACCTCAGTAGAGTGGTCGGATCGCAGTTAGGAGGAAGCGACCACCGCCCGGTCCTCCTCTCTCTTTCTGGAAGTATTTCGACAAGTTCACCTCAACATCCAAGGTGGAACTACAAAAAGGCAAATTGGAGTCTGTTCGGCATTCGATCCAATGAGCTTACCCAAAATATAGCAGTAGAATGGAGAAACATCAACAATGCGGTCAAGGAATTTAATTCAAGTATCCTCAAGGCTGCCAACGAAGCGATTCCTCGACGGTTCAGGAAAAACTACCGCCACTACTGGACAACAGAACTGCAAGCAGCACATGATAAACTAGATAAGGCCAGAGAAGATGCAGAGGGTAATCCTTGTCATGAAAGCCACTTCTCACTACAACAAACTAAAGCCAGATATCTAAAGACCAAGCTGGAGGCCAAAAGAAGAAGCTGGAGGGAAAAGACGGCAGGGTTTAATTTAGAGAGACACCACAAAGCTATGGAGACTGACTAAAGCACTGAATGATGAGGGTGTCGGGGGAGAGAAGATTACTCTTGAAGAAGATGGACAAACACTGACAGGAAAGATGGCTGTAGATGCCTTTGCGAAGGCATATGCAAAAGAAAGCAACATTTCTATACCACGAATGCGTCAAAAAGAGGTTAGAAAAGAGCGAAAGGAAAGAACAGACACCAACACTCACGATGCAATGAAAGTTGACATTAGTTTAGCAGAACTGAAGAAGGCTATCCGACAACTGAAGAAGAAGAAATCTCCCGGGCCAGATGGCATTACGAATGAAATGCACCAAAACCTTGGTAATGCATCTCTCCGCAAGTTGCTAGACATCTTTAATCTCAGTTGGACCAATGGAGAGGTCCCTCAGTGCTGTAAGGAAGCCAGAATGACTCCTATTCTGAAAAAAGGGAAGAATAAGACAAAAGTGCTGAGCTACCATCCTATCAGTCTTACAAGCTGCATATGCAAGACCATGGAGCGCATCGTCAACCAGCGGTTGCAGTGGTACCTGGAATCAGAGAACATTATAGTTTCAGAGCAGGCTGGCTTCAGACGCTACAGGAGCACAGAAGATCAAACAACACATCTTGCACAAGTCATAGAGGACACTTTTCAAGCCAAGAAGGTGATGCTAGCTGCCTTTATCGATCTGCAGAAGGCATTTGACAAGGTGTGGAAGGATGGCCTCCTCGTGAAGCTCCGGCGCACAGGCATCGGTGGCAACATTTCCGATGGACCAAGTCATACCTACACAATCGCAGAGCTAGGGTGCTGGTGGATGGACAATCTGGACAGAATGTATTGCTGAGACAAGGGGTGCCACAAGGCAGAGTATTATCACCAACTCTGTTCATACTCTTCATTAATGACATTGTAGCAAAGCTGCCCAATAGGTTCCAAGCAGCCCTCTATGCAGATGACCCCGTACTCTGGTGCACCGAGGAGTACACAACGACTGCCATGTACAGAATGCAGCTCGCCTTGGACAGAATTACAGCTTGGGCCAATCGCTGGTGTATTACCATCAACAAAGAAAACTCATCAGCCATGCTATTCTCACTGTCCACCAAAACCAAGGTTGGCAATCTGATACTGGGCGGTACTCCACTCGATTACGAGGACCAGCAGACATACCTGGGAGTCACCTATGACAGAAGATTAACATGGAAGGAGCACATCCAGACCGCAGAGGCATAGGCCAGAAGAAAGCTAAACATTATGAGGTTGCTGGCAGGAACAAAATGGGGTGCCAATGTAAGGATCCTCAAGACCATGTACCTAGGTGCCGTACGACCACACCTTGAGTATGGATCCAGCTCATGGATGACAGCAGCTAAATCACATCAACAGAACCGTGACAGAGTACAAAACCAGG
>JAVVLW010001864.1:0-25000 GCA_034401795.1 Chaetoderma sp. LZ-2023a
ATGTACCTGAGTCATTGGAGCAACACTGAAGATGTCTGAGTATTGTCAATTATTTATAGAAATTGCATTCACGTAGGTACACATTCAAATAGTACATGCTCGGAGCAGATTTACGTATTACTTTCACATGACACTAGGAGTTTTAGCGGTTCCATTATTTAAACAATGTCATTTATTGAGGATTCCAAATCCATGTCAAAGGGCTTACGTCTTTGTTAAAGAGGCGTTCCTTCCTCTTTTAGCAACGGCTTAAACGCTAATACATCACAGTCTAGAGAATTCGATCATAGTTAGTCTTTGACAACGCACTGCCAGTAGGATTTAGCTCATTCAACAACTGGAATTTAATTTTACCTGTTTCAATTTCTTTCGACCAGAGTGGGGTTCGAACATGCCAATTATATGGCACTTTTCGCCTAGCGTTTAGGAGGCGAGAGCTCTACAACCAGACTAGCGTCCCGAGAACAAAAATTCTATTTCACCGGACTGGCTTTCAACCACATGTCTCACAACCACACGAATTACCTGGAATTTTGATGGTGTGCATTCCAGATATTTTTATTTTTACATTTCTGAGATCCCCCCCCCCTGCTAGATCACTAGGCACTCGCAAGTATGTAGTTTTGATTATTGTTAAACATTAGTTCTATGAACACTGTCTTTGACAACGTATTGGCACTATGAGTGACCTCATTTATCATTTGGAATGTAATTTTACCTTTTTAAAATATTTTCGACCCGACTGGGCACACGTTTTTGTAATTATCCGCATTGGAGAGTGCGGAATCCAACCTGAAACATTTCTGGTCGATTGCACAACTATGGCTCAGGTAAGTTTGAATTACCCCTTGAGCTGGCTATCCCGTAATCTAAGCTTAAACCTGGTTTGAGCTGAGATCGATTGAGAAGTGCTTTTCTTGCTGACAGGCAAACTGAGCTCGGCTAGTAAAGCGCAAGGTGACGATTTTACAGAGATAGAAAAAGTACTTTAATTGAATTAGTAGAAATGAGAAAGGGGAGTCTAGAACCTGAACAGAATGATGGTAGAAACGTGTGTAAGAAAAATACTGAATGGAGCAAGGTTTGTGAGGAATTTAATTCGCGTCATGGGGTGAATCAAAGGTTGGTTTCAGAATTGAAATCATTATGGAATCATTTTAAGGCTAGGACCAAGGCTGCTGTAGCCAAATGAAGATGGGAGACGAAGAAGACTGACGGTGGAGCCCCGAAAAAGAATTGGATAGATTTTCAATCAGCATATCGGAAATGCTTTCACAGCAAATAAACAATTTTGCAAAATCCTTATGATGATGACGCAAGCTTGTATGGGGTTGAGGAAGATGCAATTGCTGACGTACATGAGGTAGGTAATCATAGCAGCAGTAGCAGCAGCAACAGCAGCAGCAACAACAACAACAACAACAACAGCCGCAGCAGCCACAGTAACAACATAATTGAGTCAAATCTTAGTAATGATGATGACTAACTGTGTTCTGGAATTACCGATGATGGATATGATAACAATCTGGATATTAAAATTGACACCACTATGACGATGACATTACTGGCAATATCTAAATAACAATACATGTATTATGAAATGGAAATTTTATGTTAATATTTTCAGAAATATGATAATCAGCTAGCTTCCTCGCCGACGCGAGTCAGTTCAATAGCATCTTCTCTAATATCATCAGATACTCCATTACCGTCGATGAGTACGTAACCTACTATGAGTACTGATTTGCCACGTTACAACAAGGATAAGTGTGCATATCCACAAGGACGACAGGACCAAGTCAAATCTAGGCTACTGTCTAGGCTGCTGAAAATAGCAGAATTAGAAAATAGAAGAAATTCTGTATATACCAATTAAAAGAGGGCATACTGATTTTAAGAAAACATAAATTAAAACGTGATTTATGTGTAAATCGTAGTGATAGTGGTGCCTGTGCTGCTGACATCCAGCAAAATAAGAATAGCAATAATCATAGATTGTGGCAGCCATTCTGATACTGATTACTTAAGGCGATGTTATATATTTTTTTGTTTAAATCATTATACTCATCGACAAATGTTACTCTAATCAAATCATGTTGCTATTAAGAGAATTTAACGTCTTCCAGGAAAATTAATTTCAAAGATATTGCCCATATAAAAGATATTTCTTACATCACACACAATTATTAAATTCAACGATCAGTGCAAACACATTGATGGTGTATTGGGTTTGGTGGTGCAGTGGGAGTGGGTGGAACGGAATGTCCAGTATGGTGGCCCGACCGTCCAGTATGGTAACCAGTCAGTCCAGCAGCAATATGGTCACCAGTCAGTCCAGCAACAGCATGGTCAACATTCAGTACAGTAGCAGCAACATTGTGACCAGTCAGTCCAGTGTGTTGACGAGCCTGTCCAGTATGGTAACCAGTCAGTCCAGTATGGTGATCAGTCACTCCAGCAGCAATACAGCCACCAGTCAGTACAGCAGCAACATGGTTATCAGTCAGTCCAGTATGGTGACCACTCAGTCCAGTATGGTGACCAATCAGTCCCATATGGTGGCAAGTCAGTCCAACAGCAACAGGGTGACCAGTCAGTGCAACATCAGCATGGCGTCCGGTCAATCCATCTGCAAGCCACATTTACATATCCAGACCAGCAGTCAAATAATCAGTCAAACCACAAGCAGGGCGACCAAACAAACCAGAAGTGTGGCTACCAGCCAAGCCAGCAGGGGAATGGGATCTACTCATTCCGACAGCTGATAACCAGTCAGTCCAGCAGCCATGTGATCATGACCAGTCTTTTTATGAAATTATAGTTCATCGTGGCTAAAAATCAAGTAGTGCCTATCCTTGGTCTAAAAGCATGTGACAACCTTGGCCTCGTTCAACACGTTTTCACAGTGGAAACAGTCATCAACAAAATCACAGTACAGAATTTATTATCAAACAATCTACAAATGTATTTCAAGGCATTGGATGCCTGCCAGCAATGCATAAGAGTGGCATGGACCCATTAGTAAAGCCTGTGGTACATCCTTGCAGACGAGTTCAATTACAGGATAAGTTAAAAGATGTACTGGACAGAATGGAAAAGCTAAATGTGATTTGTAAGGAAGGTAAACCAACAGACTGGGTAAATTCTATAGCCATAGTACAAAAGAAAATGGACACCTCCGTGTATGTTTAGATCTACGTGATTTAAACACGGCAATTATGTGCGAACACTACAAGCTTCCGACTCGTGAGGAAATAATGGCATGCTTAGGAAAGGCAAAATATTTCAGCAAACCCGATGCATCGTCAGGGTTCTGGCAGATGAAATTAGATACAGAATCATCCAAATTGACATGTTTTAACACCCCATACAGAAGATTCCGCTATCTACAAGTTCCATTCGGAATTTCTTCTGGGCCTGAAGAATATCACAAAGCGGTACATATGCTGTTTGAGCACATCATAGAGCTTCTACCATGATAGATGACATTATTGTGTGGGGATCCACCCTTGAAGAGCATAATCAGAGACTTAAGTTGGTTTTCCAAGCAACACGATCAGTAAATTTAAAGTTGAATAAAGACAAATGTTTGTTTGATGTTCCAGAGTTAACATTTATTGGGGATGTTCTTTCATCAGACGGAATGAAACTAGATCCCATGATAGTAAAAGCCATCCAAAACTTCAAAACACCAGAATGCAAGGTAGACGTGCAAAGATTTCTTGGTATGGCCAATTATCTAGTTAGATATTTGCATGATTTGTCTACAAAGACTGCTCCACTAAAACAGTTGCTCGAGGAGAAGAATGAGTTTATATAGGGTCAAGCTCAGGAAGATTCGTTTACAGTGCTGAAACAATACTGTCAAATGAACCAGTTTTGAAATTCTATGATCCTGACCGGGAAATAAAATTGTTGGCGGATGCTTCGAATCAGGCCTAGGCGCAGTTCTTCTACAGAGATATGATAAAGACTGGTCACCAGTGGCATACCCATCAAGAGCAATGACTGGTGCTGAAACACAGTATGCTCAAATAGAAAAAGATACCCTCGCCATGACTTTTGCGTGTGAAAGATTTCACCAATACATTTATGGACAGACAGTGATAACAGAAACTAATCATAAACCACTTGTTGCTATTTTCAAGAAAACTCAGAATGACTGTCCCATTAGGATACAACGGTTTCTTCTCAGACTTCAGACGTATAGTATTGATGTTAAATATATTCCATGTAAATTTCTCCATACAGCTGATGCACTTTCAAGGGCATATGAGATGACTGTTCATGAACATAATCTTAGTGGTGAGGCCGAAATAGGTGCATATATTTATTTTATTATGGCAAATGTCCGTGTCAGATACAAAACTGGAGCAGATTAGATTGGCAACTGAGAAAGATGAACAGTTACAATTATTTAAATGTGCTATTCTGGATGGATTTCCGAACTGTAAGGAGAACTGTTCACGGATCAGTCATGACTTCTGGAATGTACGTAATGAACTTAGTATTGCTGATGGGATTATAATGAAAGGTAACAAAATTGTGATTCCAAAATTGCTCAGACAGGAAATGCTAAAAAAAGGTTCATGTCGGACATCTTGGGATTGAGAAATGTCAGAGATGAGATCGACAAGTGAAGTATCAGTCCGGAATGAATCAACATATAACAGAAATGGTAAATTCATGCACAACATGCTTGAAATACAGGCCTATACAAGCCCCAGAGCCATTAGAAAGTCTTCCGGTAACAAAATATCAATGGTAAAGAAAAAGCGGCAGTGATCTCTGCATGGTGAATGATAAAAACTATTTGGTCATGTGTGACTACTACTCAAACTACCCTGAAATCTGTCAGTTAAAAACTATAACTAGTCAGTCTGTAATAACAGCAATGAAATCCGTGTTTGCTGGCCAAGGACTACCGAAAACAGTGTTCAGTGACAATGGTCCTCAGTTTAGTTCAGCAGAATTTTGTGATTTCGCTAGGATCTATGATTTTCGCCACATAACAGCGAGTCCAAACTATTCACAGTCGAATGGCCTTGTTGAGAAATCAGTAAACATTGTGAAAAATCTGCTGAAAAAGTCAGCAGATGAAGGAAGTGACTTTTACCTTGGTTTGTTATCTTACAGATCAACGCCTCTGGAAAGTGGCAAATCACCCATCGAATTGCTCAACAATGGGAGAGTTGTTAGAACGAATCTGCCCATTTCAGAAAATAAACTGTGTAAACAATACAGAAGAGTACATGACCGCAAAAGCCTCACGGAAAGCAAAACAGAAACAGTACTTTGCTAAAAAAAATATCACCCCTGCGTCAAGGAGATAATGTGAGATTGAGAAATACTAGGGACAATACATGGTGTACTAAAGGGGTAGTGATCGATAAAGCGGAACCACGTTCATATATCATCAGTTCATAGACTGGTGTTGACTACAGGAGAAACCGAAAAGACATTTTGAAAAGTAACGAAAACATCTGTGATACCAGATCCGACGTTAACCTTGGATTACAGTATTATGAGTATGACGTTCCTGATGTACAATCAAGTGAAACAAGTGTGGCTCACATACCTCCAGTAGAGCAGACTCCACCAGATCATATTGCTCCATTAGTCAGACGTTCCGCTAGAACAGTGAAGAAACCTGAAAGACTGGTTGAGGTGTTCTAGTAGCTCAGTGGACTCATAGTGACATTTTAGACATACATAACTGACTGTGACATGTCGGTAGAGCAAGACTCCTTATTTTAACATTTAGTTTATTTCATCTATAATTTACTGGTCTTTTTTTTTTAAGAAGGGAATATGGAATGATAGTAAGTATCTCTGTTCTGCACATCGTGGTTCTGGGTTTTACCGTATTAGCTCTGTCCGAGTTTTGCATATTGCAGTCTCGGGTTTTATCGTCTGGATTGAGACCAGTATTCGAAAATAGCAAAAAACAGTCCAGTAGCTGTAGCTATTATGTTTTATTAAATAAATACAGTCTAACAAACTAAAACACTAGTGACTGAAGCTATAATGGAATACAGAGAAAAGAAGTGCCCTGCTATATAGGCGTTATGGATACTCAGAAAGCATTCGACGTTATCTGACATTCTTCATTATTGTGCCGTTTCTGCCTCTTCGGTATAACAGGGAAGCTAGGGTTGATTGTGAATGGAATGTACAGAAACATGCCAGTAGAAGCCAAATGTGAGGGACAGAGAAATATAAAGTTTGCAGTTAAACAAGTCCTTCTACAATGTGGTTTCACGTCTCCTAATTTTCAGGAAGCACATGAGGATGCGCTACTGAAACTACTTGAGCAAACAGCAACTCATCTACGTATTGGTTCACTATGTCTGGGCTCAATAACACTATGTAATGATAAGACAGTCAATTTAATCAGTTAATCAAGGCAAAGAAATAGAATATCAGAGGACACTAAGTGAAGAAAACATGGGCGTGGTAAAGGAATATAGACATCTGGGACTAATAAGAATAGACGACAAAAGTGGCATAGGCAAGAAAATTATAAGAAAAGCCTGTGCAACAGCTTGTTCATTGATGGTGCTGGCCTTCATGGAATAATGGAATAAATGGACTAAGCCCAATTGTCTGTGTAAAACTATGGTCTACTTATGTAATACAACACTGTAAGTATGGACCGGAGGCCTTAACAATGTCCACGAAGGAAATGAGTCAGATCACTACACGTGAAAGGAAACCCCTAAATCAATTGCAATCACTGCCAAATAGTTGTTCAAAACTCACTGGCAAATGTAGCTCTCGGTTCACTGTCGATAGAGGCACAAATAGACAAGAAGAAGCTGCCATAACGTGGTGCAATGCTAAGCAGTGAAGGCTCTGTCGAATAGCAGTTAGCAATTCGGCAGTTCGGTATGAAAAGGGAAGGCAGACACAGTTGGTTTCGAGATGTCGAATTGATTTTACAAAAATAGCAATTACCATCAGCGCACATGCTGCTACAAGACCGACGGCATATATGTGTATGGAAATGTCAAATCCAAAACGCTGTAAACACGGTGGTCCTAGAGATGCTAAAGAGAGACCTAAAGCAGAAATCATCAGCCAGGTTTATGAATGTCGAAATTCTTGATATAGGGAGGCCACATCCGATGTGTTCAACAGTGACAGCACATACATATGATGTGAAACGTTCCACCATCAAGGCAAGGTTACTAACAGGTACATACTATATGCATGCACACATATCCAAATTTAATCAAACTGAGAATGATACTCTTCCTTTTAGTAAGAACAGTGTAGAAGACTGTATGCACCTCCTAGTTCAGTGTCAAGAATTTGCTGATATCAGAAGCATCTAGTGGCAGCAGATAGCTGGAAAATAATCAGCAAGGATGAGAATCTTATTCTCCAGATGTTACTTGACACAACTCTCTTGTTTCGCCTGATTGCAAGCGATCCACAGTCGAAAATTGCTTCACTACATGTAAATAACAATGAACTCATTTATGCATATGGTGAACATAAATTTGGTCGTCTATGTACTGTGAACATTTACTCCTCTATATATGCGCTACAGATAAGAAACCACTTGCGTGTCTACACGCGTGTGCGTGTCTACACGCGTGTACATAATTATCAAGATGACATTGCCGGAAAGTCCAAGAATAGAACAGACCAGAACATATAGCATTTATACAAGGATGCTAGAGTACAAGAAACACGCTTTATGTTAGAGAAACAGTACTTTGGTGTACGGCAAATTTTGGCGTGCACCAAAGTACTGTTTCTCTGCGGCCAAATAGATCACCTTCAACACGTAAAAGACACACAGTTGCGCAAAGTCGTAAAGCAATTAAAATGTGGTTAAATGGCGAAATAGTTGACACTTTATTTTGTTTTCTTTCTAACATATTTCGAAAACGGTTCTGCATCATCAACACAGCATCCTTATTTAGTCAGAATCTGTCTAGAAATTCAGCGTCAGAATAAAAGGTAAAACGTGCTTCCATCATCATTGTCATCATCATTTATGAGGCATAAGCCATTGCTTTATGTATTGCATTTGTGGTTTTAGTCATCTTGATTCTTTATATTTATTATTATTATTATTATTATTATTATTATTATTATTATTATTATTATTATTATTATTATTATTATTATTATTATTATGCATCCTGTGTCTGTTAGTTTATTATTGCTTTCTTAGTTTCTCGCTCAGCCACCAACAACTTTCAGTCAAATTGTTTTAGAGGTACTCAGCATACCCGGAATTAAACCCCATGGGAAATGTAGACTGCAGAAATTTGGCAGCGAGACAGTTAACTGTATGTATATATGGGACTATAACATGTTAACTTTATGTATTCTTATGTCATATTGTACATATTTTACTAGTTATCCTATATTCCTCAGTATACAGTCCGAATGTCCTATATTCTTGTTAGGGCCTATATGTTATATATAGGGGTCCACCGCCATTTAGGCTGTGCCTTTGGTGGACTACCTGTTGTGAACCTGTAAATGTATATTCTATATCAAAATAAATAACCTTGAACTTGAACTATCCATGTTTCCCTCGTTAGGCTAGTGCCACTTCATGCCTACCAAAAATAAATGTGGCCGTGGAAAGCAGTGCCCTATCTAATCAGAATTCTGCATAATTAATCTCTCGACAGCATCAATTTAGTCTACTAGATTTAAATAATACGCCATTTCTGGCGCTGATCTTATGTCTGAACATGCCCTATAGCAGTTTCGGATTTACCAGCAATATGAGCGGAGTTTCCGTAAGCCAAGCTGGTATGCAAGCGGACAGGAATAACGAGCTGCGCTTATAGCGCCCCGAATCGCGTTGTGTACGGCTTGAGCTATAGGTTGGTTGGTTGGTTAATTGGAGATCCCCCCTCCCATGTTAACTGGGAGCACCCTCGATTGAGGTAGTGCCGGCTTGGTCCTCACTGATAATCCTAGAACGAGATTGGGGGCACTCAAATATATATCTTCTATTTATCAGTTCAATGTTATGGATCAAGTGTCTGTTTATGTGGTCTATGTCAATACGTTTGGAAGCAGGCGCGTAGCCAAGGGGGGTTCGAGGGGTTCGAACGAACCACCTCACCTAACCCGAGTTCCATTTGAAGCCATCTGAGAGCACTCAAATTGGAAAACATTCTGAGTGATGGCCCTCGGACACACACACACGCACGCACGCACGCACACACGCACGCACGCACGCACGCACGCACGTACGCACGCACGCACGCACGCACGCACGCACCACGACTAAGAACCATGTCCCAACATAAGGACCACCCCATCTACCATGCTGCCTACGCCCCTGGGAAGCATCAAGCAATAACTGAAGCAGGTTACCAGTGGAGTGACTAATTAAGGTTAACAGTTCGACATAGCCATGGACATGTGGTAAATCAGCAATCTCTGGAAGATATCTTGACCTGATGCTCTGTAATCTCTTGCACTGACACAGGAAATGTTCACGATCTTCTGGAGCTTCGTGACAAAGTATACATATAGGGTCGACTTCGTTCTGGTTTAATCCAGTACGATTGGTCTGAAGTATATAACATCCAGTAAGAAGTCGAACCCTTACGCAAGCTCTCTCGACATCTCTAGCGTCTCCCTTGACTGTAGACCAGACTTGGTGTGGCTGATTATTTGAGCATACCTTAAAGTCGAGATTTCTTGGTGAGTTCTAGGAAGAGGCTTCCTGTTCTATGTTTGTGTACCAGTAGTTAATAATCTGATTCTTAACTAATCGCCCCCCCCCCCGCCACAAAACCCAGGTGGGCCCACTAAGAGTTGTGATGCATGGGGTAGCTCATATTTTTGTAGGGCTTTTCTTACTTTACTGAACCAACTCTTGCTATTTAGTGCTTTCAAGGCAATCTGACGTTCCACTAAGACGCGCTCCGTCGATCCAACGTTTTTGCATATGCTTAGAAAGAGATTGTAGTGGGCGATTACTGCCAGTATGAGACAATCCCGGCCACCCTATCTATTCCAATTCTGCATCAATACTTTTTTATTTATTTCAAATTCTGATCTACTACTACCCATTTTATCAACCTACACCTACAATAAGAAACACATCTCAATACTAGCTGATTAACTACTGTTGGTATTAATACTATGCCTATTATCAAGTTATTATGTGATGCGTCTGTTTCGGTTTGTTGGCTTGCCTACATGTATCTGTACGTCTGTATTAAAATCTTTGTTCCGGTCAGATGGCATCTTCCCAATGGACAGATTCTGTAGAGACAAAGTCTCATGATTTCGCTTCTTCCCTAACCCTTTGTACTCGGATGGCAAAATTTTAAATTTTCAAAATAAAATAAATGAACAAATATAATAAATGTTACATTGTCTAGGCAGGCTTGATGGAAAATGCTGCAGTCGTAGACACCAAAATCGTCCACCAAAATTGCTGAATATTGGACGCCAATTGTTCTGCTATAGAGATAATAAAACTTGGAATTGCCATCAGAGTGGTAGAAGTTATCAAACTTAGGATAAATATACCATGCAGAAAAGCATGAAATGCGCCAAAACAGATGGACCCAGTCAGATCTCAATCATCTTGATTCTTCATCTGATATTCGTTTTCTCAATGGATATTTCAGATGCCGACACTCTGCTATAAAATATCTAACTAAGTCACACCTACCAACAATCTGTGCCTTTGTTGAGCACACACACACACACACCCCCACCCCCACACACACACACCCCACCCATCCGCACCCCAATGTACCATATTAAAAAACCCTGTATTTACAATCAAAAATCCTAGTTGGAATCTAAAAATAAAATAATATGAAGACCCTTTATATGTAAAAGTTGCAGCAGCCATCTTGGACAACACATTGTCTTTTCTCGTGGAAAGGTTTTTATCAATTTTATACGAATGTGAAACATATTTTTAACGTTTTTTAATTGCACCAAGACTACTACCTACACGGGAGATGCAGCGGCACCGATAACATCGCAAACTTCTGCATTTTAACTGTGATACGATCAAAAACTGTACGTATGAACTTTGTTACCAGTTTTCGTAAATTTGACAAAACTTTCTACACTGATAGAGGAGATGTCGGGCGCTGAATTGACACATGTCAATTACTCAACATCGCTTTATAAGACTTTTAATTTAAAATTCGACGAGCCTTCCTGTGATAACATCTCTGTGATAAAAACCTGTGATAGCCACGAAGGCACATCAAAGAACGTCTTTGATCTACAGTCTTTCCCAAATATCGTATGTGTTTTTTTAATCTGAACTGTATGCAGTTTTTAATGAGAACTCTATGCGCTTTTAAAACCAGAACTCTATATGCGTCTTTTAAATCGGAATTCTATGCGTTTTTAAATCGGAACTCTATCCACTTTTACCCAGTCTCTAAGCAGTTTAACTCGGAGTGGGACATTATCTTAACAAGGAGTAATATATCTGATGCAGCTCGCTATAACCTCTTAGCCACTTACGAGTAAATCATTCATCAATCCATCCGTCCACCCAGTCTCTCTTTCCGAGAGCTAAAATTGCTCAAGCAGAACAAAATGAAGCAAAGAGTTAGTACAAGGGGCAAACAGGCAGCCATCATGCCCTCATCTGTCCAAATCGATACCAGATCCTCATCTCAAAGCGTATCGCCACCTAACACCAGCTCCAAGAAGACCCAGACGAAGGACGATCTGACTAAATTACCAGATCCCCAAACACCAGTCAATGATGGGAGAGAGGCAAAAGGGTCAAGAGGGTCAAGAGTCCATACTTTTTCACTAAACAAAGGCAAGTCACGGAAAAAGAAGCTAGATTCATGTCACAGAGACCACATAATTCGTATCCAACAGATGGGTGGGGAACTCAGGGTTTTCCCTCGTACAGCTTATTATGAACTTATGAAAATGTCTGTCGATAAATACTATCACTCACTGAGCAACATAGATTTTACTGTTACAAGAGAGGATGAGAGAGATAAAGATGACGACATCTACATTACCAAGTACAAGCTCACTGATAGGCAGACCTGGTGAGGTGCCTACACCGTTAACATGTTCCATTCACAGTCCAGCATACTGGTTAATGGGAGTGAGCAGACTCGGTTTCTCGAAACAGACCTTCCAGCCTTAGAACAGGCAATTAAGCTAATAGAAGAGAAGGATATAAGACTAAACCGAGAACAGCTAAACCTCCACGTATGTGAAAGCATCAGACATGCACTGATACAGATTCGTGAATCAGAAAGAGCATATGACGGTAGCACTTATACACCTAAGACTAATCGTTTAAGACAATTCAACAGCAAGAGAGTAGATGCTGGGGCAAAAAGGCAGGAACAGTGAGGATGGTCAGTGGAAACAGCGTGGGCATTAGCCAGGCTGGGAAGGCATCAGGAAATCAGGCTGCGCAAGAAAGCAGTGGCAGCAGAACTAGGACTACGGCACCAGGCAGAGTGAGAGGCAGTAGGGAAGTTCCGGCGGAGATACTGTGTCCAGCATGCGATAAGCTCTGCAATGACAATGCAATGGAATGTACGTCCTGTAGTGCCTGGTACCAATACACATGCGAAAACCTTAGTGACACAGATATCCAGCACCTAGAGGAGAACCCAGAGGGCATGTATAGCTGCATCGTTTGTTCTGGTCTCCTCGATACACCATGCATGGTACAAGGAAGGTGTTCGGGCATAGTCACTGTCCACGACAGTACCAAGGATGCCAGCAGCAATGACTTAGACACCACCCAAACTCAGACAACCGCACAACATGTCGATCAATATGTCTCACATGGGCAAGACCGGATTGTAACTGTGCCAGCTCCTCTCAGTATAAACACAGAGTCCGCAGTTGAACATATTGCCCAAACAATTGCAAAGAAAAAACAACCTGTCCCCTCGAAGTCGAAGCCTGGGGTAAGAAAAAATCCTGCTTACAGCAATCCCAGTCAGCAAGATCTAGCTCAATGAACAAGCTCCGGTGACTCCATGACACCCCAGACAGCAAGAGAGGAGATTCGTCCCACAACGGGAGTAGCTCAGAAGAAATTGATGAAAGATCTTGACGATAAGCTGCGCTTTATAGATCACATACCGAGGCGGGAGGCAACCAAGGAATCCTTTCTCTATGGTTTAGAGGCTGAAATAAATGACATGAAAAGTATTTTGGCCCTAAGATCTAGTCAAGCCATAGCCAGCCTGAGGGAACAGGCTCAACCGATGGCACACCAACAGCCAATCCAACCAGCATATCCTGCCCAAGACCCACAATGTAAGTGGCAGGAGAGTGTGATGGAGCTCCAACACAGAATAAGAGACCTTATCATTGAAAACCACAGGATCAAGGCAGACATGGAGTATCGCCTGCTAGAATTCAGCATCCAGCAAAGGAGAGATCAGTTCAAATTCAGGCTAGAAATGGAAAGACTAATATTCCAACATCTACATAGTAGCCAACCTACTAATTCCATGCAAACACCAGAGCGGCATGTAGCGGGTCAATATCACACATACATCAGAAAGGGCCTCAACCCCCCCCCCCCCCCCACTATCATCGCAGGAACCATGGTACAGCAGAGCGGAGATGGGCCCAATAGCACCAACACCATCATAGAAACAGTAGGGGCCCATCCAAATATTCAGCCAGCAGGTATCAGGATTCCAACAATGTGCAGCATAACACACATCCCACACAGGGTGAGACATATCACAGCATAGCACAGGTCTTTGAGTATAATCATGGCTTGGGGTCAAAAGGGCCCACCAGAGAAGCCTCAGTTCACTATGCAGATGTCAGCACTGAGACGGGCGATACTAGTGAGCCAATCAATACTGAGGTACTAGTCTCGTACAAGATAACTCCAATCCACTCCAGTAAAATACGTATAGTACCCTGTGCAGAAGCCACCTACCTCCACGACAGCCAGCACACCAAACAGAAGCTGTCTGACCTACAGGTACATTATCGAAAACCATGAATATGGACAGGTAGGCCAAGTACTAGAGGGAAGAGAATCAATTATGCCACATTTAATAAACCTAAGGAGGACAAGCCAGCACAGGAAGCGGTATCAACAAGGCATCTGACTAGCTGCTCTGCGGTGGCATTGGACTTGACCAAAAAGATGCTTGAGTCTGCGCACAACGAACCAGTTACTCTCAAGGAAAAACACAGCAGTACCACAAGGCAGCCTTTTTAGACAAAGGACACCAAGGGTGACCTGTTGCGGCACCATGATGTAGTAGTAACTCAGGAGCACTGGCTTCATCAATTTATACTGAGTCAGGTCAATTCATTACAAGCTGATAACAACATATATGTGCGATGTGGAGGGCCTTCGACGAAGAGAACCCAATTCCACTCATGGGCAAAACTAAAGGAAAATTGGGAGTCGGTATCCTCTGGCATAAGTACATTGACCACATTGTAGAGCCAATTGAAGGTAATGACAGACTGGCAGCGATCAAGATCCACACGACTGAAACACCAATCCTACTAACTTGTGCATATATGCGAAGAGGCAGCAATAATGAGACAGAGTACCAATTCAGAGACAAGACTTTGGAAATCGCAGAGCTATTTAATAAATATGCACACACTGATCATATACCGGCTGGCGACTTAAATGGTTACTTGTATAGATCGCTGTACATCCTAGACCAAGAAGTTAAAGGCTTCTGCCAGAAAGAAGACCTCAGCCTCCCAAATCTTGATTACTCAGAGACTTTTACCTTCATCTCCTTGGATGGAAAGAGGTGCAGCATAATTGATTACTTTCTAGTAAAGAAGGCAAATAACTGTGTGATGACAGAGGTTAGAGTACTAGACATTTTCAGTAACTGCTCAGGCCATAGGCCCATATCATGTGACATTTCCTGTACTCTCGTACCAAAACAGAATTCCAAACTAATCACAGCTCCAGAAGGCAGACTGAAATGGGACAAGGCAGACTTAAGCAAATTTGAGACCGTCCGACTTAAAAATAGCTGTAGTGGATCAACACGGCCAGAATCCAGGAAGCAGACTCGCAGTCGAATTATTTACACTCGATCTCATAAACTGTCTTCAAAATGCAGAAGCAAATGCGGTGTCTAGATCAAAGCCACGCAAATGTCATATGACTCCAATGTCTCCAGAGTGGACTGCGCTACACCATCAAGTCAAAAGTAAATTCCACAAGTGGAAAATGGAAGGCTAGCCGATAGAAGGTCTCACAGTCCATCAACTGAAATCACTAACGCACCAGCTCTGCTCATGTCAGCGCCACAATGAGGCCACAAAGCGCAATGACCTAATCGCATCAATCTAGAATGCGGCCACAAATGATCAGATGTTCAGCAAATTGGTGAGGCATCAACACAGCAGCAAAGCAAACACTACCACCATACTAGAATATCGGGCCAATAGCTACCATACCACAGAAGAACAGCTATTGGGCCGCCAGAGTCATTTTCAAGACATAGCCAATCCCACCTCGATGTCAATTTCAACATTGACTCACAGTCCATCGTGAAAGAGGATTTGGTGAAAATCAAAGCTCTGCTGTCTATGAACACTGACCAGTTTGAAGCATGGCGACCCAACGAAGTCACTGCCAGCATCAAGAAACTAAACCGTGGTAAATCACTGGACAAATTCTGTCTCACATCAGAGCATCTGCAGTTATGCGGGTCCCGACATAGTCCCAAAGCTCACCAATTTACTAAATACCATAATTCAAACATCATTCATCCCATCTTTATTCAAAGAAGGTATCTTACATATAATTCTGAAGAAAAAGAAGACCAAACGAGACACAACAAATTACAGAGGCATTACAATCATCAGCATCATTGGCAAGCTGCCGGAGATCTGCATCCTGTTACGTACAAGACACATAATTCAATCAAATCAGCACCAACTGCAAATAGGCTTTGCAGAAAAGGTGGGCCCAATATTCGCTGCCCTTCTGCTTCTTGAAGTAATCCACGAATATGCAGACAACAAAGAGGATCTCGCCGTTATCTTCTTCATTGCCGAAAAGGCCTTCGATCGAATTTGGCATGCGGCTCTGTTCAGGAAACTGAAACTGATGAACTTTCCAGATGAAATGCTATGCCTCATATTCGACTGGTACACTGGTTTCCGCAGCCAAGTCCGATGGCAAGGTCTTTTGTCACCCGAGATCATACTCCATCAAGGGAACATTCAAGGAAGCACGATTTCACCCCACTACTTTAATGCTTACATTAAGGACACCATATACGCCATAACAGACAACCACATAGGAGCAACTATCAGCACAGAATGTGTGGTAGCTAGAGCCTGCGCAGACGACATCGCCGTAGCTTCACCTTGCTCAGCCTTTGAAGATAAGGTGGTCAACAGCTGAACCGAGATCGAATCAAAATCAATGTAAGGAAGATGCAGGTTATTCACTTCAACAACTCTGGTGGCAATATAGGCACCCCACTTCTCCAAGTTAATGGCGAGCCTATCCAGATAGTTCATCCAGCAGCCCACCTAGGCATCTTGCAAGGAACTGATGGGGACAGGAATATTAATGAGATGCATTGACGAAAAACTGAAATCTGCCACAAAAATCATGTATGCCTTATTGGGAGTGGGACTATATGATCGCAATGGATTAAACCATACAGTATGCTGCAAAATATGAACTGTATATATTCTCCCTCTGTTGCTGTATGGATGTGAGCCCTGAATATTAAACAAGAAACAGCAGGACCGCTTAGAGGCTTTCCAGTGAGAGAAACTACATCAAATCCTAAACCTCCCTGAACGCACAGCAAAGATAGCATTTCTCGGCCTTGTGAGTGTCATCCCGGTTAATGCAGAAATTTACATCAGAGCCATATGTCTATTTAGAAACCTCATCGAAGCAGAATTCAGGGTCGGCAGGCGGCAGTTAGCAACCAAACACGACACCTCCTCCAGCTGGTTCATTCATATTGATAAGAGGCTAAGAGAATATGGACTCGCTAGTGCTAGTTATCACACCAGAGAAGGCTAGGTGGAACAAAGATGTCAGAAAAGCTGTCATCAGTCACTGGCAGGAAAGACTGATGGGAGATTACAGCCATCTCTTCTCCACATGATACATGTCAGTGGACTCCCTCTTCCTCAACAAAGTGGCGGCAGTATGGACACATCCATAGTGACGACAATGCAAACACTCAAAGCGCAGGTGAAAGCTAAGGTTCTATGTGGTGCTCTCACAGTACAGTCCACAAAGGCACTCTTTAATAGATCAAAGGCAACCTCTCCAGTCTGCAAATTATGATACAAAGAACCAGAGACTAGACTACACTTCATCCTACACTGTGAGGCCATGGCGGGAACCAGACTGCCATATGTTAACCACCTACTTGAAATCCTGAAGAACGAAGTACATCCACCATAATGATGAGGTCATGCCCCAGCTCATTTTCGACTGCAGTTACACCACACTCCCAGACACACTGTTAAACATGCTGAGCTCTCAGAACATACAGCTACATGTAGAGTAAATATCCCAAGATTTGATTTACTTCCTGTACAGTGGTAGGCTGAAGCTGCTGAACGTGAATACAGCTCCACATGCGAAACTAACACAGCAAACGATAGGACAATGCGCTAAACTACTTCGTATATAATTTGCATTAAAGAGATCACAATGTGTGTAGTCACAGTATAAGTTAAGTTAAGTTAAGTAGATGTCAGAACGTAGGCATACATGCCTTTATGTTCTGCTCCTGGATTGTGTCTGATATTTGTAAAATTATTTTAAAATATCATTAAGTAGTTCAGATTCCGGGATGTTTGATGTTAGCATTCCTCTAGCTGTTTCCCTATCTATATACACACATATATACAATTATACATACAAATCATTTAAGCAAAAAATATGTGACTACAGTATGCAGATTATATACATATACATATATATATATATATATATATATATATATATATATATATATATATATATATATATATATATATATATATATATATATATATATATATATATATATATATATATATATGCATGCATATAATTATATATATATATATATATATATATATATATATATATATATATATATATATATATATATATATATATATATATATATATATGCATGCATATAATATATAGACATTTCTCTTAAAACTTGAAAAACCTTGATTACATTAGGCTGCTTTTATTAAAAATATACATAACTATTAAAGATAGGCTGGTGCAGGTACCACGCCCAATCCTTACCACTGCGCTATCCCAATGTTGACTGCGTGATTTCATGCCCAATCCACTTGGTTCAGCAGCAGTATCTACATTCATTTAATTAGTTGTTGCCTATTACAATACATTTCAAATGAAATACAATAATTGAATTGAATGAATGGCGCGGCTTACAAAATGTACCACTGTAGTTCGGATCGACAGGTCAGGTGCCAGCCATATCAGCTAAGGTGGGTACGTGCCATCCGGCCTGGATTCGTTCCATGAACACGCCACCCTGGGTAGAGCTATAAGCGTATATGAGCCTATGAGAGAGATTTCGTCGTAAAAACGACTAAGTTTGTTAAAACGTGTAGCGCGCATGCGCGCGCTTACCACTGCATTGACAGAGCACATATATCATTCCCAAGATAGGATAATACATTTAGTGTACAGAGCAGGTACAATGTAATCCTTTATAATTGCTTGTTCCCGCCGAATCTGGTATCAATCAAGACCAGAATTCGACAGACTTTCCAAATCAGTAAACCATTTCAAAATCGGTTAAGAAATGGCTGAGTTATCCGCGGAAAACCCCTTTGATTATCTTCAAAATATTGCCGTGACGTCTTAACGACGTGTACACAGAAGTTCTAGAATTTTCTAGAACATTCGTCTTTGTCATTATTAGCTGCGCGCCGATTGGCTAATGTTCGGCCTATGATTGGTTGAGGCCTGCGCCTGTGACGTCACAAGTAGTATAAAAGGAGATGGAATCCAGAGTTCGAGAGCATCCTCGGCCAGAGGCCGAACAGGTTGGATCTGCAAAGCAGCTGCGATCAGCCGAGACAGTTATTAAATAGATCACTTCAGTCTTGGTCAGCATCTGACCCGCAGCATTGCGGCAGCCACCCTACCCACCGCATCTCCTGAAACTGTGCTCATCGCCAGCTGGCTCAGATTCCACGTGTACTTCACGGTGTGACGAATCCTCCATGAGCTGGGTGCAAGCCTCCCTGATACAAACGACTTCAGCCCACAGCTCAACAGTCATAGCGTTTCAGCGGCCAGCAGACTACAGAGAGAGTTCAGCACTCACCCAGACTATCGGAGGCATGGTGGTGACAACAGCGGTCTAGGGGTTATGTATGGTGACCCGAGACGTGACTACTCAGGATTCCCCTATCGAACACCCTGACGAGTAGGCCGTCGGAAGACAGCAACAGTCTCGTTCGATCTTGACTCCGACAATGGAGCGCTGGTGCAAAATATGCACATCACTGGCTTGCGGCAGGACTATCCAAATGTGTGGAAGTACTTTGTCCCACACACCACCTCAGGCCTCACACCAGCAGGGATTGATCAAATCAACCAGCCCTGGAAGGACTGTGCTACTGCCTCCATACAGCACAGACCAAGCTGCGGCATTCCATAGATGGTGTCAGTGGAGCAGAGGTCCAGGCCATGTTCATCAGTCTCGTTGAGGATATGATCATCGTGGCAGACCCCAGTAGTCTTATTGATAAGTTCCAGCAGGGGTTGCAGAAGGCCCGTCGCAAACTTGACTTTGCTATTTCACCATTTGATTAGCAGTTAGGTCAATCTTACGGTTGATTACGAGCAACATGATCGGAACATTGCGGACCTCCAAGTAAGGGGCTATAATAACATGATAGTCGAGGGGAGTTCCCCCAGTGTCCATTTCAGCTTCAACACTGATATTAACGCACCTACGCTAGTACGGGCATGTCAGAACATACAGTCGTTCTGATCCTGACACTGCAGCCAGTTGACACAACGCTTCCCATGGCAGCTCCACATAAAGGCGTTCTGACCCCAATACTGCAGCCAGTCGAAATGACACCGCTTCCCGTGGTAGCTCTACGTGTGGTGTCAGGCCTAGCTATCGTGGCGCTCAGAAGCAGCCTACTCAGCCGCTAGCAAATCCGCTATAAGACTATCCTGTGGGGACCATGGTGAGACACTGAACCAGCTTGGAATGCCTTACAGACCCTATACACGCTGCCAACATGCACATCCAAGGGCTGGATGGTTCCGCAGTACATCCTTTTTCCGGCTTGTGATATCGCCGAGCCTTGTTCAGCTCTGAGTCAAGTGAGGCCATGGCGGTCTGCAACGGCTGGAACACATCTGACAGATACTCCCGATCCTTGTAGAAACCATTAGCTCGCAGGACCTGCTCGACGATACTCCCGCCCATGATAAGATAATCGAGGAAGCAGATCTGTCTCTTATCAAAACCTAGATAGAGCTTCACAGCTGTCATCTCCTCTGTCAGCTCAGCACCGGAGAGCTGAGTGAGCTCATCTGGTGTCTTCTTCTTGTAGTCCTTTAACTCCTCCGGAAGACATCATAGTACTTCTCACATAGCATGAGCCCGGACATGTTTAAAATGTCTCAATAGAGAGATGAATATTCCTGAGTACCAACCCAGACACCTGAAAGATGTAGACTGGGAAGATCTTATTATCTCTCTCGACAGGGCACGCATACGTTTAAGCGCATTATATACTCAGTGCTTAAACAATGACGTCAATGGCACAGATCGTGAAGCAACTGCCAGAGAGCCAGGTAAGCCTTCAGAAGATGGAGAACCTGCTGCGAACCAAGACACAGAAGTTACTGACCAAAGCAGAACCTCTGGCAGTCCATGTCGCCAGTAACGTGGCAGCGAAATGTGGCCGTGGTGACGATGACAGGTGGAAATGTGGTTCTTCCTGCCGCCACTGTGGCTGTCCTCACTACAGTGGCCAGTGGGGGTGGCTGAGCACTGTCTCGGAATAACTCACCCCATCCCAAAAAGCGCCATCAGTGGTGCCTCCTACACTGCCGCTGCCAAGATCATGGGTGAATGTGTTACACTAATGGAGGCGGTGGTTCTTGGGCTAGCACCGAGTGCAATTGCTGAGATCATCGTCATCTACGTTTAAAACCTCTGAATAGCGAGAGATGGATCACAAGAACCCTGTAGCATATGGGGCATGACGTGCCAGAGGGTGGTGTGTAGCCCATAGTCGAGCACGTGGACTGAGGATTGCCAATGCCCGGGAATGGTGGACTGCCCACAAGGCGTGTCCCTGCAGAGATGGCCAGTACCCTGACCACTGCTACTTATTCCCTTGGCCGACTGCGTGGTCCTCCTATGCCCAACTATTTCACCGTGGGCATGACTAGTAGGTTTAAGCTGTCTGTATATAGCACTATGCCTCTGGCACTCACAGACCTAGAAATCAAAGAGCTAGGTGATCTTCCTCACCTGGGCGAGGAACACCTCAGTTCAGCAGACACTGTTGCCCCTATCCTCTTCCTAGATTTCGACGATGAGGATGGCTTCGACAATGAGGAGGGCTCCGACGATGAGGCTGGAGTCATCAAGGTTATTGCTGAGGACTTTGCTGAGGCCTTTGCTGAGGAACGCCTTGGTTCAGAGGAAACTGTTGCCCCTATCTCCTTCCTAGAATTCGACTATGAGGATGGCTTCAATGATGAGGATGGCTCCAACGATGAGGCCGGAGTCATCAAGGTTATTGCTGAGGCCTTTGCTGGAGCCTTTGCTGTGGCTGTCCTTGCGACAGTGGGGAGTGGGGCGGCCGAGCACTCTCTCGGAATAACTCACACCATCACAAAGATCGCCATCAGTGGTGCCTCCTACATTACTGCTGCCAAGATCATGGGTGAACCTATTACACTAATGGAGGCCGCGGTTCTAGGGCTAATAGGAGGTTTAAGCCATCTGTATATATAGCACTATGACTCTGTCACTCACAGACCTAGAAAGCAAAGAGCTTGGTGATTGGTTCAGAGGACACTGTTGCCCCTATCTCGTTCCTAGACCTCGATGAGAAGGGAGACCCGTAGGAGATCCGCGGTACCATCCCAGCCTGAGATCTCATCGGGATCCCTGATATGGTAGGACAATCGGCCATTAACAAGATCAGGACATTATACAAGGGGATGGGCATCAAGGAGAGGGTGACGATGCGAGGTATGCTCGGAGTTGATGAGGCTGGAGCCATCAAGGTTATGGCTGAGTCCTTTGCACAGGACCTGGTTAAGGATCTCCTGAAATCGTGGAGCTCATTCCAACACGATGGACAGAATCTCAAGATAGGCACCGTCGGCCTGAGCAATATCACTGTCGATGGCCAAAAAGGTGCTACCGCCAGACTCCAGCTACCAGAGGTGAAGAAGTGAGGGTTCTTTGGCTTGCCGTTTAAGACCACAGGATAATCATGGCTTCCCGTGCATGTATCAAACAGATACTGGATGTACTAGACACTGTGGGTGCTGACACAGGCCCTCTACGCTATCTTCTCAGCTGCTGCTGGGATTTCATGCTTGATGCCCCCATCGCATCCTTCATATCTGCCAGAGGTGCAGGATTCCCCGCTCTGCAGGCGAAAGAGCTGGTGCAGGAAGTACTGCCGTTTAGTCTCACAGATATAGACGAGGATACCGCCGACCAAGTGCTAACCATCCTCCGCACGCATGTCTGTACCATTCGACAGTAGGCGGCCGATGCTGGCCAGGTGGTGCTGATCATTGCCCCGTCAGGACACGGGAAAAACATGTTGCTGTGGGCTACCCTGGCCGAACATCTACACTCTCAATACATCCTTCTGGTGTTTAACTCCGCCGCTGAGGCAGTTGACAGTAATGCTCAATGGTACAATGACCCAATCACCAAGACACAGAACCTGCAAGCACTGATGGAGAAGCTGCTGGCAGCCCAACTGACAGAACCACTTGTTCTAGTTATCGATGACCCTACAACGGACCAGAAGACAGTCACCTACCTCCGCAACATCACCAGGTGCATCCGGCACACAAATATAACTGTCTTCATCCTCTTTCAGAAGTACACCCGCGAGATCTCACTTGACATCTGCCACAATGCCTGGTTGCTATGCTTCAGCTCCAAGTGCAGACGTGCCATGCTCGAGACCATATACGACAGCCTATCCCTCAAGGAGACCAAAGAGGACTTTATCGCAGGTATACAGAGGGCAGCTGATCTGTACCGCGTCATCTTCAGAAACAAGGAGACAGGTGAGGTGTCACACTTCAAGCCATCTCTGGAAAAGGCACAGACCTTCACCTACAAGCTGAATCCAGCCAGAAAACTAGCCTGCTCTATGTGTCTTCGGTGACAGACTGTCGCAGCTGCCGCAACATTTTTTCATTCCTCAGAAGGCTGAGGTACTTCGTCCGTGGTCTCCGCTCCTTCGTCAGATGCCTGAGGACCTTCGTCAGAAGCTTGAGGAACTTCGTCAGATGCTTGAGGAATTTCGTCAGTTTCGTCAGAAGCCTGTCGCTGAAACTCTATCCACTGAGGGTCAGATTCTAGGGCTCTCTTCTTCTGGAACTTCTCACAGAAGATCCACTTTATCCATGCATGACTAGCATCGTGCTTGCGAGTGGATTTGATGAGGTAGTCCTGGTAATTATCTGGGAATTTCAGAAATGCTGGCAGATTACTGGCCAATCTCCTGCACCCTCTTTCATTGAAGATGTGCTCAACAGCCTCCTTGCGGCCAACAGTGAGCCCCTCCTGAGTACCTTCTGCATGACCGGTGCCGTGGCTCTCCACTACAGCAGCACTGACCTCCTCCCTGTAGTAGTTATTTGCTCCAGACTGGAGGCTATCCAGCATATCTCGCTCTTCCTGGCTATGGAGGCTAAATACGGCAGCCCACTTCCCGACCGTTAGTAGACCTTTGGGTTCGACCCTCGCCCTTTGGAGAGCTAGAATAACAGGACTGTTGGTTTGGGCTACAGGTAGGTTGAGTGCCCTGCCTGCGTGCTATCAAACTTCTGGTAGAGTATCCAAGTCAGGAGTTCTTTTGTACTATGAGCTGGCGCTCCTTCCTCTATGGCGGCCAGTATCTCCGCATCAGATGGAGGTGTGACCTTGGCTCGCTCGTGGATAATGTTGATGTCACGAAGCAGGCCTCGGACCCTGTCACAGTTGGACAGTGCACGGCGAGACTGTCATGCTGACTGTCATGCCAACTTGTCCTGCTGCCTATAGACAGTCTTCTGGAGAACTTTACCAAACATGGCAGCCATTTAAAACCTCTATATACCCAGACCTTAAACATGCTGCAGTATGTGCAACATCGAGATGGGGACATTGAACCCGCGACATCGCACCGTACTGATCCTCGGAAGGACCACCTGATGGTCATTCGACCCAGTATACATGATGAGAACCCATTGGCCGCTGCTGGGAAGTACATCGACTTTGCAATCTCAGCACAGATCCACGAGATCAAAAGCATGACACTCGAGTTCAAGCTTCAGAGCACAACAGAACGGATGGTAGAGCTCCAGCAGATTCTGAACAGGTCGGAGATCATGCAGAGCAACATCACCGTGGACAACACCTATGTGAATGATGAGTACCAAGTCTTAGCTCCGCTGGCTCATGGACCAACCTTCTATGCGAAGGGAAAGGGGTACTACACTGTGTGGTGCAATGATGGGTTCATGGAATTCGCACTACAGGTAGGTGTCGAGATGCCTGTGGCAGTTCCACTCTTAACCTTCCTCGAGAACACACACATGAATCCGGCTGCCATGCAGCATAGGCTGTTCCTCCGGGTGTACACTGAGTGGCTCGCAGATGTGACGATGAATGCGCCAAGACTTCATGTCTGGCATGACGAGAATGACCAGGAGCTGAAGCAAACGGATTCCAAACAGCGGATCGTGCATGTGGAGCGAGAACACCAGCATGTCCAAGCCATGGCTAACCAATGGGTAGAGCTGAC
This sequence comes from Chaetoderma sp. LZ-2023a, assembly GCA_034401795.1. Classification (NCBI taxonomy): domain Eukaryota; kingdom Metazoa; phylum Mollusca; class Caudofoveata; order Chaetodermatida; family Chaetodermatidae; genus Chaetoderma; species Chaetoderma sp. LZ-2023a. The sequence goes on from JAVVLW010001864.1 coordinate 24,997, forward strand.
ATTG
>JAVVLW010001866.1:0-11000 GCA_034401795.1 Chaetoderma sp. LZ-2023a
TGCACTTGGATGTTTTGTTGGGATCGAATTTTTCCTGTCACGGGATTAATGACGTCATAATCAGCTGGCTATGTATTTATTAGCAATTCAAGCGCTAGGCTGGTTTTTGATGTATATTGATCTTTATGATCGTTTTCCTTCTCCTTGAGTTGGATTGAGTTTCTAAGCTTAACTAGTTGCTCATACTCCTTGTCCTTTGCCCTGTTTCAGGGACCGGGTTGCGCGTCCTGTGGACGTTTTATGCATGTGAAGTTCTGGCCGCATCTGTGTTATCGATGTAGCCCTTGTGGTCCATTGATTAATTGTGACATATGTAAGCACTGGGGGGGCGAGTTAATGTCCGAATTCTTGTGCTGCTTACAGGCGACGGACAAGGTGGTAGTGGAGGAGAAGAAGAAGAAGCGGAAACGATAGATTGTAAGTGAGAAGGGTAAGGGGAAGGTCTCGTCCGCGGTGGATATGGAGACCTTCCGGACCGAGATGTTGGGAGAGATGAGGAGGACAATAAAAGATTTGGTTCCAGGGTTGCTTCGTGGCATGCTTCCTGGACCAGATCCTTTATTGTCCTCATCATCGGCTTCGGAGCAGGTAATCCCCGCCTCTGGATCGATTTTCCTTAGTCCGCTTCCGTTGTCCGACGATTCAGAGGTGGCCCCATTAGAGGGGGCGTTCCACGGCCCTGGCAGCAGGCTTATTGCCGCGCCGATAGGGGACCGTGGACGGTTGTCGCTGGAACCCGCTGGCTGCTTATCAGTCCAGGGGTATCCGCACGCCGCGGTGGCCAATACCTCCTATGGCACCGTTCCTGGTCAGCCCGGGTTAGCTCTCTTTGCTGACCCGGGGTCTAATCTTTCTGACCAGGGTGATGAGGATTACCTGCTAGGGTCGCCGTCTGACGACGCGGACATGGATGAAGACGTTTGTGCACCCCTCGCGGGGAATACAGGCGCTTTTTTCCACGGTATTACTCACCCTGGAGTAAGGTCCGCGGTTCAGGTGGTGGCCCAGGGCGCTGCTGATGGCCAGCGGTACCGCATACCTCGGCTTGCCGAGAGTGTAGCTGGTGCTGGCCGGGCCCGTGGTAGGGCTATATATACCCCGCGCTCTACCGCGGTGCCTGCTCCTGGTCAAACCAGTGATATTCTCATGCCGGTGCTGTCAGGCCCGCATGTTTTCCCTGGCTTGCCAGGTGTATCAGCGTACCCGCCGTCAAGCTCTACTGCTTGCGCTCAGGAGGAAGACGAAGGACCCCGTCTTGTAGAGCGCTCGCAGTTAGCCACGGAGGAGGATTGGTATGACGCTTGCCAGTGGTTGGTGAGCGTTAGGCCTGATCTGCCCGTGGAGCAGTCGGCTAGCCACCGTGTTCACACGCCGTGGTTAGCTGGGAAACCAACTGCTAACGCTATGCCTTCTCTGCCGCTGGCGGAGCATGTCATTGACATGTTCAAGGCGGCGGAGGCGTCCATTAACACGAGTGGACGTCTCGCGAAGGCCCCTCGCGAGGTGGCCAGGCGTTGTCGCATCGTGCCCCTGGACTACCAGCGGTACGGTGTGGTACCCAAGCCCAGCGTGGATGACCGCGCGGCTTTGGGTGAGGATACGCGGCCAGGATCCCGTTCTGACGCGGGGGTCTTGTGCGCGAACGCGTTGCGTTCGGCGAATACCGCGTTGCGTGATGCGGAGGAGAGTGGGAGGGCTTCGATTGCCGCTCTGTCCCACGTCTCCCAGCTGTTACAGGGGGTAGTAACGGCATCCGCATCGCGCCAGCCAGGCCCGCTCGCGGTCCAGCGAACCATCCAGGATGGTATTAACCTGGCGCTGGACTGTATGACGCGGGCGGTGACCAGGAGTGTCAGGGCAAGACGCACATTTGCCCTGGACAATCTGTGCCCGTCTCAGGATCTGTATAATAGGCTACTCCGTACGCCTATGACGGGTCCTGGTCTTTTTGGAGGTGAGGGATGTCGCCACCTCCAGGAGACGGTCACCCTGGTGAATAACCAGAGGGCGCTGCGCGAACAGTTTGAGGTACTGCGTCGTGCTAACGTTCGCGCCGCGGCCCCTGCGTATCGTCCCCTGCAGGCTCGAGGTGGTGCTGGCCAAGTCAGAGGCCAGCCGCCGTCGCAGCGCCGGCCTCGGCCGCGTGCGATTCGGCCAGCAGTGAGGGGGGCGCAGGCTCCTCAGCCGCCGTCAGCCAGGCAGCCGCCCGTGCACCGAGGTGCGCGCGGGGCGGGGCGGGTCGCGCGAGGATCTGGGCGTGGTTATCGTTCCTGACAGGGCGCTTACCGCGGTAAGGACCACGCCGGTGTGTATGGCGACGGAGACAGTGCCGCTCTTGCATGCCTTGTGTCCACCGCGGTCCCTAGGTGGACCGGTGGGAGGCCGGCTAGCCGACCACATGCAAGAGTGGGAACGGTTAACTCAGGACCGTTTAGTCTTGCGATGGCTTTCCGTGGGGTATCATCCAGAGTGGATGACAGGCCCGCCGTCGCGACTGTCTCTGGTGCCAGTCTGGACTCCCATTCCGAGAGATCCAGATCAAAGGTTGTGTATCGAGGAGGAGATAAATTCCCTCGTACAAAAAGGAGCTATTCAGCCGGCACAAAGGTGTCCGGGCTTCTATTCAACCCTGTTCTTGGTAACAAAACGCACCGGTGGGTGGAGACCGATTCTCAACCTCAAGCCATTGAACAAGTTCATCGAGACGCCCAGTTTCAAGATGGAAACGGTGCGCTCGGTGTTGGCGGGGTTGGAGAGGGGGATGTGGACGGCGTCGATAGATTTGAAGGACGCTTATTTCCACATCCCCATCCACAGGAGTTTCTGTCGCTTCCTGAGATTTGCATTCCAGGGCAGACAGTGGGAATTCAGGGTGTTGCCCTTCGGAATTTCCACGGCTCCTCGGGTTTTCACCCGTGTGGTTCTTGCGATCACAGCATACCTCCGCAGGAGAAGCATAGCAGTCCACACGTACATAGACGACTGGCTGTTGAAAGCGCACACCCGGGAAAGTTTGTCCGCCAATCTGGAGATTGTTTTGAAAATTCTCACAGACTTGGGCTGGATGATCAATTTCCCAAAATCAGAGCTGACTCCATCCCAGAAGTTTGTTTACCTGGGGATGTTCTTCGATCTGGAGACAGGATATGTTTATCCTACTCAGGAGAGAGTTCAAATACTCATCTCATTGATTCAGTCAGTGTGCGACAGTCGTCATGTCCTGGCACGGGTTTACTTGAGAATGCTGGGGTTGATGGTTTCGTTGGAACCAGTCATTCCTCAGGCCGCCTTACGCAGGCGGCCGATCCAGTTGTTTCTCATGACACAATGGACCCAGAGTACAGGTTCGCTGGACTCGAATGTGTCAGTGTTGGCGCCTCTGATTCACCACCTGCAATGGTGGTTGAATACAGAGAATCTCTTACCGGGGGTTTTGCTAACCCCTCCCCACCCTCAGGTGACTGTGTATACAGATGCATCGATGGAGGGCTGGGGAGCTTGCCTGGAAGAATCCACGATATCAGGGCTTTGGAATCTGGAACAGTCACAGGAACATATAAATCTACTGGAGCTAAGAGCAGTAGTCCTGGGCCTGGAACATTTCTTACAGAAAGTTCAGGGCAAGATTGTTCTTATTCGTTCAGACAACTCAACAGTTGTGACTTACATAAACCGCCAGGGCGGAACGAAGTCGCCCAGTCTCTGTATGATGACATGGAAACTGCTTTGTTGGTGTCTGGATCACCAGATTACCTTGAAAGCAGTTCATATTCCGGGAAGGTTAAACCTGCTAGCAGACTCATTGAGCCGAAGGATGAGTGTTTTACCCACGGAATGGCAACTAAATCAATGTGTGGCGGATCGTCTGTTCGACCATTGGGGGAAACCCAACATCGATTTGTTCGCAACGAAGAAGAATGCGAAGATGACGACGTACGTCTCTCCGATTCCGGATCCAAGCGCTTTCGCAACAGATGCGTTAGCTATCAGCTGGGGGAGAATGTATGCATACGCATTCCCTCCAGCAATCCTGATTCCAAAAATTCTTCAGAAAATCAGACAAGAGGAATGCCAAGTGCTTCTGATCGCCCCGGATTGGCCAAGCCGATCATGGTATACGGATCTGCTGGACCTTCTGGTCTGCAATCCGGTTCCTCTGCCTCTGATGGACGATATTATCTTCCAGGGCAAGGCCCTTCACAACAATCCGTCAATGTTCAGATTGACTGCATGGATGTTGTCAAGGAATCTAGAATTAAGGAGGGCTTTTCTGAGCAAGCAGCCATGTTTATGGCCAAAGCCAGGAGGGGGTCAACCTCCAGAGCATATAATTATAAAATCAACAGATTTGCAGAATGGTGCTCAAAAAGATGTATTGATCCAATGGATTCATCTATTCAAGTAGTAGCTGATTTCCTCTGTCACCTCTATGATGCCTATAGCCTCAAGCCTAACTCTATTGCTGGTTATAAGTCAGCATTAATGTCTGTTATTCCTTGCTTGGCTAAGAGGGGAAGTGATGAAGTAAATACATTGAATGTATTAATTAAAGGCATGGGCAATCTAAGACCAAGGAATCCTCCTGTGATTCCGTCTTGGAGTTTATCGCTAGTGCTTCAAGTACTAGGTGATAAGCCTTTTGAACCACTTAGTTCCATTTCTATGAAACTATTAACACTGAAGACTGTGTTTTTAATTGCTGCGGCCTCGGCTAGGCGTAGGAGTGAGATTCATGCCTTATCAGCCGAGGATGACCGTTTTGTGGTTTCAGGGGAAGGCCTTAAGCTGCTACCTAGGATTAATTTCTTGGCTAAAAATCAGTCGTTGAAATATCCAGGTCAACCTATTATTTTGCCTGCTTTAACTAGATATGATCCTAATTCTAAAGCATGGTGTCCCGTCCGGGCGCTGCGCCGGTACAAACAACGTACGGCGGCATGGCGCACCGACCAGTCAGCGTTATGGTTGTCATATATTGAACCCCATGGGAGGGCTTCTAAGGACACCATTTCCAGGTGGATTGTGGAATGCATTCAGTTTTGCCATAAATCCGCCACCGGGAAGCAGGTTGACGTGGCCAAGGCTCACAGTGTCCACGGCGTAGTGACATCCACGGCCCTATTTAATGGGGTCCCTGTGGATGATATTATGTCGGTGGCTCAGTGGCACTGTGAGTCAAGTTTTACAGACCATTATCTCCGTGACACCTCTAATCCTCTCGCCTTGTCGGTTTTGAAAAAATAAATCGGTTTATATTTTTTGAGGTGATTTCCTCATTACTTATATATATCACAATTAATTTATGGAAACACCCACTTTTTTGGGCCTGCATCAGTCTTTACCGATGGGAAGATGATGTCAGCAGCCATTTCAACAAGGTCAGTCTTGTTCATGTGTTGTCCGTTGTTGATTGTATTGTCACGATTACCCGTTATTAATATGGTGATGGTTTGTGTATTTGTGTGGTTCATTGTTGAGAGTTACGAAAATGGAGCTTTTTCGTCTCTGTCCTGTAGTACATGGCACTTGTACGTAGAGAGCGTATAGGACATTGAGGTCAGTCGACTCTTCCTCCCAGGAAGGAGGGGGGGGGAGCGCATATGACATTCGGTCATCTCTCATACATCGGTCGTGTTATCCGATGGTTAGTCAAATCCTGACTGTTTTTTCTTACAGTTTCAGAAGTTTAAGTGCCTTAAACGCAGAAAAGCGTATTGGGATGAGCTGGTCTTTTGACCTCGCCTCCCTCCCGCCAGATTCACTTTCGAATTCTGGCAATATCAAAAGTATTAGGGAGGTAAGTATACTCTTGAAGTGAAATAAACGAAATCTAGGATTTCTTTTTTCACGAGAGAGTTGATACTTACCTCCCTAGATACGGACCCGGCCTCTCCACCCCACAGAGGCTCGGTCTTCAGGCTCTTAATAGTTGCATGTGTGTCAGCCAATAATCTAGTCAGAGGAAGTGCTAGTCTGCGCATGCGCGGTGGTGGGGCTGGCATCCGCCAGACTACGCTCTGACTCCCTGCCCAGTAGGGGCACCTAACTGTTTTAAATCTGAGTGTTTATTGAGTGAAAGCCAATATTTAGCAATATCAAAAGTATTAGGGAGGTAAGTATCAACTCTCTCGTGAAAAAAGAAATCCTAGATTTCGTTTAGTGTCAATCATAATAACAAACTATTGACAGAGCGCTATAAATGTGTGTCAATCATAATAACAAGCTATTGACAGAGTGTTATAAACATGTGTCAATCATAATAACAAGCTATTTACAGAGTGTTATAAGTATGTGTCAATCATAATAACGAGCTATTGACAGAGTATTATAAATGTGTATCAATCATAGTAACAAGCTATTGACAGAGCGTTATAAATGTGTATCAATCATAATAACAAGCTATTGACAGAGTGTTATAAACATGTGTCAATCATAATAACAAGCTGTTGACAGAGTGTTATAAATGTGTATCAATCATAATAACAAGCTATTGACAGAGTGCTATAAGCATGTGTCAATCATAATAACAAGCTATTGACAGAGCGTTATAAATGTGTATCAGTCATAATAACAAGCTATTGACAGAGCATTGCAAGCATGTGTTAATCATAATAACAAGCTATTGACAGAGTGTTATAAACATGTGTCAATCATAATAACAAGCTATTGAAAGAGCGTTATAAATGTGTGTTAATCATAATAACAAGCTATTGACAGAGTGTTATAAACTTGTGTCAATCATAATAACAAGCAATTGACAGAGCGTTATAAGCATGTGTCAATCATAATAACGAGCTATTGACAGAGCGTTATAAGCATGTGTCAATCATAATAACAAGCTATTGACAGAGTGCTATAAGCATGTGTCAATCATAATAACAAGCTATTGACAGAGCGTTATAAATGCATATCAATCATAATAACAAGCTATTGACAGAGCATTGCAAGCATGTGTTAATCATAATAACAAGCAATTGTGTAGCTCGTGGGGCTACGCGCTGGTCTATTATGTTTCTCCACTCCGTTGCACAGCATGTACAGGATACGTGGGCAGGCTGGTTAGCTACAGTTCTCGGGGTTACGGATCCCGTATCGCGACTCCGGAAGGTACAAAAACTGGCCTCTGGAGCTGGTAGAATGATCACGTTCCAGTGGGCAGTGCAACCCTTGCCGCCGAGATTGAACCTCACAGTCTCATCCCAACTGGTCGTGTCACCGGTATGTCGGTCCATTAATTAGTCTAAAAGTCTGGACATGATGATAATAATTAAAAGTAAATGACTATACAAACAATGGTACTCATTTGCTAGTGAATGAACAAAAATAATACAGTACATAGAGCCACCTGGTGATCTTTCTACGTGGGCTCGCCGAAGATAACACACAGATTCGTGAATCTGCAGTGGTATCTCCGCAAGGGAGCATCGCAATGAGGCTATATGTACTTAAATAGTTTAATATAAATCAATTATACCCCTAACACATACAAAATACTATTGTTGCAAGAGGAAAGTGTCTCATGCGGGCCTCTGTCACAGGAAAATGCCTTCAGCGCCGAAGCAAAGGAAAGGCGTTGGCAAAAAGAGCCACTCTTTTGTTCAAACAAAAAGCTAAGTGCAGTGGTCAACCCTAATGAAGCCATAATTAATGTGATGCACACTGGTTTACGTGAAGGCGAGACGAATGATTTCTGAAGAATTCACAGGTCACCGTCTTATGTAGGTCCAAAGATACTGCATTGGTAGTTGCCGCATTATTTATGCGGGCCTTCTGCTAAGTTCTAACCGACCATTTGGTTATTAGATAAGTTTCCAAGCTTTGGCCGCAAGTGGCAGGGATTCCTACCTATCTTTTGACATATACATCTAACTGGCGAACGTCGGCCCCGCATAGCATCTTCCTCAGCAAGATAGCATGCGTACATGTTAAGGAGCGACAGCTCCCGAATCAAATGACAATCCGGTAACCATCGTCCCGCAACCACATATAACTTCACCACGACGGGTTACAGTTCACAAAAACAATTTAGAAAGTGTAATACTATTTATGGTGGGGAGTAAGAGTCAGATATCCATCGCTAGTGACATTCCCGTGAGGGCGTTGTGGGTTCTAAGACCTCACCCAGTCACTATACCAATTTGGATGGAGATCTGCATCTCGTCCATCACCCGTGTGTTACGGAACTAACATTTTACCTGTCATTGGGTTTAAGTTCCAGTAATGCCCAGAGATGCACTGCAGGTGGGTGTTACATAATATAATTTGTTTTCGCAGTGCTTCCTACCTTGGCAAGGGTATCTAAACTAACGGGTATCCGAAGATAGGGGGAGAAGTGTATGTAAATGAACACTTTAGTTATCACCACTCGGAAACCCCAATAGTTTCCCAGAGTCGGATCCTTCCAACGTGTCGATTGGGAGACCAGACAATTATTAAGCCATGAGGCTGGAGGAGCGCAAAAAGAGACCATCTCTCGATATTAATAAGAGGCCCTAAGGTAATTGGCCAGTTTTATACAATCTAGCCGGTGCGTGGTTACATAGCCACTACAGATGGAAAAGAGGCGTACACAATGTGTCTCTTATGGAGAGATTGTCCCTAACTACTTTAAACCTATCCTATCAAGCTAGAATAGCCAGGTTTAGTTGGTCACATGTCAGGTTCGAGCAATATGAGCATGAACAGTGACCTCAGTGTAAAATTGATGCTGGGGGAATATAGTGATGCGGATATAATGTTGCTGTATAGTGTAGCCTAGCATACTGCGTCCTAGAGTTTTTATATATATATAAACAAAACAGAAATATAACTGCAAGTGATGGCGGCCAGGTTTTTGGACATACCAATTTCTCTTGAACAAACTGTAATGCCCCTCAGTCCCTAATCATATCAGCCAAATGTCGGCCCAATCCGTTCAGCGGTTCTGGAGAAGTCGTTTTCATGAAAACAAGGTCATTCAAGATGGCCACCAAAGTTCTCGGCCAATCAAATTCCCTTGAACAAACTTGTTTCAGCCAATGCCCTAGACGATATTTCATGAGTTTTGAATCAATCCCCCAAGTGGTTTCGGAGGAGAAGATTTATAAATACGTTTCCCGAAATACTTCAAAATCCAAAATGGCCGCCGGCCTAATAGGCCGACCAGCGTTGTTTGAACAAAATCAGATCTCTATTACATAACAATGTTTCCTGCAAAATATAATTGAAATCCACCCAGTGGTTTCCGAGGAGAAGGAATTTAAATTTTCCAATTCCTTTACTATGGAGGAATTTGGCGGGAAAACGATCCAAGATGGCCGCCAGACCGTTCGTCCGACTGTATTGAAAATGGCAAATTTGGAATCAGAAGCCCCAAAAACTTATTAAAATCCAATTTCGGCTTCAAATCTAAACAAATAAAAAAATTCAAAATGGCCGCCAATCATGCAGAATTTTGATTGGTTGATGGCGGCCAGGTTTTTGGAACTATCAATTTCTCTTGAACAAACTAATGCCCCTCAGTCCCTAATCATATCAGCCAAATTTTGGCCCGATCCGTTCAGCGGTTCTGAAGAAGAAGTAATTTTCACGAAAATTAGGTCATTCAAGATGGCCACCCAAGTTCTCGGCCAATCAAATTCCCTAAAACAAAATTGTTCAGCCGATGCCCTAGATGATATTTCATGAGTTTTGAATCAGTCCGCCAAGTGGTTTCCAAGGAGAAGATTTTTAAATACGTTTCCCGAAATACTACAAAATCCAAAATGGGGGCCGGCCTAATAGGCCGACCAGCGTTGTTTGAACAAAATCAGATCTGTATTATGTAACAATGCTTCCTGCAAAATATAATTGAAATCCACCAAGTGGTTTCTGAGGAGAAGGAATTTAAATTTTCCAATTGATTTACTATGGAGAAATTTGGCGGGAAAACAATATAAGATGGCCACCAAACCATTCGTCCGACAGTATTGAGAATGGCAAATTTGGAATCAGAAGACCCACAAACGTATGTAAAACTAATTTCGGCTTCAAATTTCAACAAATCAAAAATTCAAAATGGCCGCCAATCATGCTTAATTTTGATTGGTCGATGGCGGCCAGGTTTTTGGATGTATCAATTTCTCTTGAACAAGCTCTAATGCCCCTCAGTCCCTAATCATATCAGCCAAATTTTGGCCCAATCCGTTAAGCGGTTCTGAAGAAGTCGTTTTCACGAAAATTAGGTCATTCAAGTTCTTGCCCAATCAAATTCCCTTGAACAAACTTGGTTCAGCCGATACCCTAGATGATTTTTCATGAGTTTTGAACCCAAGTTCTCGCCCAATCAAATTCCCTTGAACAAACTTGGTCCAGCCGATGCCCTAGATGATTTTTCATGAGTTTTGAATCAATCCGCCAAGTGGTTTCGGAGGATAAGATTTTTAAAAACGTTTTTCGAAATACTACAAAATCCAAAATGACCGCCAACGTAATAGGCCGACCAGCATTGTTTGAACAAAATCAGACCTCTATTACCTAACGATGCTTCCTCCAAAATATAATTGAAATCCACCCAGTGGTTTCCGAGGAGAAGGCATTTTAAATTTCCAATTGCTTTACTATGGGGGAATTTGGGGGATAACAAATCCAAGATGGCGGCCAAACCGTTAATCTGACAGATTCGAAAATGCCAGATTTTGCCAGATTTGAATTTCTCGGCCCCCAAAACCAATATCTGACCAATTTCCATCAAATAGAAAATTCAATATTTCCACCAGACGGCTTCTGATTGGTCCATATACGCAAATCCGTGTTTTTCGAGCTATCGACTTCTCTTGAACAAAGTTTTATGAGACCCACTCTCTGATGATTTTCACCAAATTTCAGCTCATTCCCTTAAGTGGTTCTGGAGAAGATTTTTTAAAATGCGGGGAAATTTTCCGGAAATCCAATATGGCCGCCAACCTTTCTAGAAAATCATATCCATTAACACGTAAAAAGTTTGATCTAATAAGGCCCTCTTGCCATGCAAAGTTTGAATT
>JAVVLW010001867.1:0-10781 GCA_034401795.1 Chaetoderma sp. LZ-2023a
ATAAAACCAGCAAACCGGAACACTCCAGGCTTCTATTCAAACATGTTCCTTGTCCCCAAGAGCACAGGGGGATGGAGACCCATACTCAATCTCAGGCCATTAAATTGGTTTATCCATACGCCTCGGTTCCAGATGGAAACGCCGAGGTCGGTAATGGCGGGATTGAGGAAAGGAATGTGGTGTGTATCGATCGATCTGAAAGATGCATATTTCCACATTCCTATGAATCGGAGTTGGCACAGGTTTCTGAGATTTGCGTTTCAGAATCAAGTATGGGAGTTTACAGTTCTCCCGTTTGGCCTGTCGATAGCGCCGAGGGTTTTCACAAGAGTGGTCCTTGCGGTGACAGCGTTTCTCAGAAAAGAGAACGTGGCGCTACACACCTACATAGACGACTGGCTGCTCAAGGCAGACTCGGCAGCCAGGTTGAAAGTGGATACTGCTCTGACTCTGAAGTTACTTTCAGATCTAGGCTGGATAGTCAACGAGGAGAAATCCGAGTTGACGCCCACTCAGCTTTTCGTTTATTTGGGGATGCGATTCGACCTCGAGGAGGGAAGGGTTTACCCGTCAGAGCCCAGAGTGGTGTCTCTGTTAGCCATCCTCGAGAGTTTTCGAGTGGGAAACCACATTCAGGCGAGGCGGTTCCTTCAGATGCTGGGCATGATGGTCTCCATGGAGCATGTTATCCCGTACGCTGCTCTAATGCGAAGGCCTATCCAGTTGTATCTGATGTCTCTGTGGAAACAGAGAACAGAACCCCTGTCAAAACTGGTGCCAGTTTTGGAGCCGATAATATCGCATCTTCTATGGTGGAAACAGCGTCAGAATCTCCTATTAGGGGTTTCGCAGCACCTACCCCACCCCCAGCTGTCCGTCTACACGGATGCATCGCTGGAAGGGTGGGGTGCCTGCCTGGGAGAACACCAGGTCTCGGGCACATGGACTCTCCCGGAGAGTCAGCTGCATATCAATCTGTTGGAAATGATGGCAGTGGAACTGGCGTTGGAAGAGTTCCTTCCGATGATCAGGGGCAAGGTGATATTGATACGGTCGGACAATTCGACAGTAGTATCATATATAAATCGCCAAGGCGGGACCAGGTCGCCCACTCTGTGTATCAGAGTGTGGCTCTTGATTCAATGGTGCAGGAATTACTCGGTTGTTTTGAAAGCAGCTCATATTCCTGGCCGATTGAACATTCTGGCGGATGCTTTGTCTCGCAGACAGAGGATTCTGCCAACAGAATGGTCCCTCAACCCTCCGGTTCTGCGACGGAGTACCCACCCACCATTCTTCTACCGAAGGTATTGGTGAAGGGCAGGGAGGAACCGTGTCTGGTCCTGCTAATAGCGCCGTATTGGCCGAGCAGGGCGTGGTCCACGGATCTTCTAGATCTGCTGGTGGAAAATCCTGTGCAGTTGCCCGAGATTCCGAACATAATCTCCCAGGCCAAGGGACGCTTCCTACACGAGCGTCCCGAAATGTTCAAATTGACTGCGTGGATGTTATCAAACAACATTCCACGTCGGAAGGCTTTTCTCGACAGGCTGCTGATTTCATCGCGGCTGCGAGAAGGAGGTCAACCTTCAAGTCATATAACAACAAGGTTAACAGACTTGCAGACTGGTGTGAAGAAAAGGGTATTGATACCTTTCAATCCACTATTCAGCAAATAGCAGACTTTCTCTGTGAGCTGTTCTTTTCAGGACTAGCTCCCGTCACAGTTGCTGGATACAAGTCAGCTTTGGCATCAGTTATCCCTTGTCTAGCCAACAGGGATAGTCCAGAGGTGGCCCAGTTGAATGTGATGTTGAAGGGAATGAGCATTCTCCTTCGATCAATACTCACCATTCTGTTACTTCTGATATACAGCTGGCCCTGACAGCGGCTCTAGGATTATAGACTTAGAAAGCTTTACCGACTCCTGGGAACCGGGTACCCGGCTACCCACTGCCGAGTACCCGTTTACCATAGAGCTCATTCTTGTTTGCATAGCAACAGGTGCAATACATGCTTTTCGCATTAAGGATTTTAGTGTTTTTTAAAAGAATCTAAGTCTTTAATCAGTGATAGTTTGTGTGTTCTGAAAGGATAACTAAGGACTATGGAGAATACCGCCCAAGATAACCAGGTTGTATTGTTCTTTATATCCATAGTTAAAAGACTTAGGTCTCTAAATTTCGTTGTGTCGCATGTTCCAATTTCTAACCCCATAGAATCTGGGACGTGTGCTAGCAACGATATATGCCAGACGATCGCCTTCTTTAAACCCCAACAGGCGATCGGCAGATATGAAAATAGGTGTTTGCTACGGTATTTCTAACACGAATATCGGCTGACGTCGTTCTCCGTAGAATCCGAGCGGGTGACGTCACACCCGGTCGCTCGGATGTTTATGTGAAGAAAAATTTTTTCATTAATTCGCGCATCTTGTTCTGGGTGCTGCGTACTAAAAAATGGTACCGGAAACTTTAGAATGATCAAGTTTACGTGCGATCACGATCGGTTTGCAATGATCGGTGGTTTCAAAATTCTTGAGTAGATGCGTGGTCTGCGGTTTTACCGTGTGAGACAGCAGTTGTTATACATTTTGTTGTTTTCTTCACATATCGTGCTGCGTTCGTTAGGAGTATAATTTATATTGATTAGTAAATATACCCTCAATGCTATGCGATATGATTCCTGGAGCCGTTACACATCCTGGAGGATCTATTATGGGTGTGTTGTGCCCGCCGCGTTCTTGTCGTCATAATCAATGCGATCGTTGTTGTAACGTGGCGGGGTGGGGTGCGGGAGGTTACGGTTAATTTATGAGTCAAAATATTTGAAAATTAATTGTCTGCCTTCCATCCGTGTCTCGTTCCGCTTGTTTATTGTAGGTTTGTGCTTATTTTATAGGCCAAGCCAGCCCCGCCATCATGTGACGACTGCCATAAGTTTGTCCGTGTAATGTTCAAGGACCATGTCTGTTTTAGGTGTGCCCTGTGTAATATAGATCATAGGTGTAATGTTTGTGCAGTGTGGTCCGTCGAAACGATGGTTAAGTTCCTTGCCCAGAAGGACTTGGCTGGGTCTGACGCGGGGTCAGGCGGTCCGAGAGGAAATCGTGGAGCGCCCGGTTCGGCCGGTGGGGGTGCTCCACGTCCCCAGCTGGAGGTGGCGGAGATGGCACCGCCGGCGTGGTTTGGTCCGGCTATGCAGGGTTTTCTGCATAGCGTTCTGCCCACGCTGGTGTCGTCCCTGCTACCAAAGGTTGGGGGGCAGTTTCTCCCCATGCCTGGTACGGATCCTGTCTTCGGACAGGATTCTGGACTGGTTACCGAGGGGGCCGTCTCGTACGGCCGCCTGGCGGGTCCGTCTGGCTTCGGCCAGACGGGTTCTGTCTCTCTGCGGCCACCTCCGGGTGGTCCAGTAGCGGTGGCCGGTCCGTCAGGTGTGGGAGCCGTCCGCCAGGACGGCTCCACGGTTTATTCGTCTAGTGACGGCTCTTCGGAGTCTGAAGACGATGAGGCCGAGGAGGAGAGGTTGCTGCGGCCCGTGAAGCCGCAGGTGGAGAATATGGAGGTTGATTCCGTCCTGGACGGAACCGGCCTCCATTTGTCTGGTTTGGCGCAAGCCAGGTCAGCGGCTCCGCCTGCGGCTGAGGCCAATCCGTTACCGTGCACCGGTTCCACGCGGCTTGGTTTGTCACCAGCCGTCAGGGGAACCGGTGTGCCGGGCCAGGCGTGGTACTCACCTATCTCGCCTGGTCCGGCAGCCGGACATGGGGTGCCGTTGGCGCCCGTGGCCGGCTATGGTTCCGCGACGGTTACGGGTCCGTACGGTTTTCCGTGCAGACCTACCCCATGGACCGGAGTGTTTCATGGGGTGGCGGCGGAACCATGTGGTAGCGGAGTGCCTGGCGTGTCAGCCGTGGCTCCTGGCCGGGAGGCCATGGCTGGCAGACCCGTAAGCATGTCAACGGGTGACGTGTTTGCGGGGGTATCTTCTTCGGAGTTAGACTGGTCTGATGCTCTGGCGTGGCTAGCCAGAGTTGACCCGTCTGTGGTTTCGGCCACGGCCGATGAAGATGCGCCCCGTCCGTCGGTTGCGTCGATTAGGACGGGGATTTTGCCCGCGGCCCAGATCCAGTCAGTGGGACTGGATCCACGGTTCATTGATTTGTTGGATGCTATTTATAGTAAACAACTAATGACCAAGGGTCAGCTCCCTGCGGCCTCCAGGGAGGTGCGGGCAAGGTGCCGTATTCCGCGGGGTGAATACGACAGGTATTGTGTAGTCCCGTCGGTCACGGAGGATGACCGATGGGTACTGGGCGTCCAGAGTGCCGGGTCGGGTGGTCCCGGTCCGGCACTAGTGGATAAGGCCCAGGTACACCAGGAAGAAGTCCTGGCCCTATGCGATGAGGGTGTGAGGGCAGCCATGAGCGCTGTCAATCACTCCTATCGTCTACTTCAGTCGGTGTGGGCTGAAGCGGGGGCAGGCCACCCTGTGCCACCTGTGGCGCTATCGTGCGTTAATGACGGCTTGGTGCTGTCAATGGACGCATTGGCAAGGGTGCAAGCGCGTGTGACGAAGTCCAGGAGGCAAATGGTCATTGACCATATGCGTCCGGCTACGGCAGTCAGGGAGCGTCTTCTTGGGACGCCCCTGACAGGGCCTAGCATCTTTGGTGGCCAAGCGCGGGCCATCTTAGAGGACACCGCCAGTATCGCGCAGAATCGGTTAGCGGTAAATCTCCAGCTAGAGCTGGTGCGGCAAGCGCACGCACTAGGGGCTGTGGGCAAGCCGCTAACCGGACAGCCTTCAAAGAAACAGAAAAAGCATAAGGGCAAGGCGAAAGCCAGGCCTATTGCGACGTCTGTTTCGGCTGGGTTCTCGGAGCCGCCGCCGGCGAAGAAACCCAGGAAGGCTGTAGAGGCGCCTACCCTCCCCAATGTTGCTCCTGACCGCCCTAGAGGTGGTAAGGGCAAGGGGAAGGGTAAGGGTAAGGCCTCAAAGGGCGGACAGAAGGGGCCGAAGCGTACCTGAGGGTACGCAAGCTCCCTTCATATCCGCCTGGACCGCACCTGTGCGACAGTAACAGCGGTGCCAGTTATACCCGTCGTACCTAGAACGAAATGGTTCTCACTCTCTCTCGTTAAGAAAGGGGGGGGGGGGGCGGACTGCGAGCCGGACAACCCCGTTAGACGTCGAGGCGTCTATGGTGGGTGGAAGGCTCATGCGTTTCGTCGAGGCCTGGCGAGGTGTGACGTCAGACAGTCTGGTCCTGGGATGGTTATCCCAGGGTTACATGCCGGAGTGGTGGGACTTTCCGCCACAAAATCTGTCTTTGGCACCAGTCTGGACACCCGTACCAAGGGAGCCAGACAAGTTAGAAGCCGTTCAAAAGGAAGTGTCGGGTTTGCTTCTGAAGGGAGCAATAAAACCAGCAAACCGGAACACTCCAGGCTTCTATTCAAACATGTTCCTTGTCCCCAAGAGCACAGGGGGATGGAGACCCATACTCAATCTCAGGCCATTAAATTGGTTTATCCATACGCCTCGGTTCCAGATGGAAACGCCGAGATCGGTAATGGCGGGATTGAGGAAGGGAATGTGGTGTGTGTCGATCGATCTGAAAGATGCATATTTCCACATTCCGATCAATCGGAGTTGGCACAGGTTTCTGAGATTTGCGTTTCAGAATCAAGTATGGGAGTTTACAGTTCTCCCGTTTGGCCTGTCGACAGCTCCGAGGGTTTTCACAAGAGTGGTCCTTGCGGTGACAGCGTTTCTCAGAAAAGAGAACGTGGCGCTACACACCTACATAGACGACTGGCTGCTCAAGGCAGACTCGGCAGCCAGGTTGAACGTGGCTACTGCTCTGACTCTGAAGTTACTTTCAGATCTAGGCTGGATAGTCAACAAGGAGAAATCCGAGTTGACACCCACTCAACATTTCGTTTATTTGGGGATGCGATTCGACCTCGAGGAGGGCAGGGTTTACACGTCAGAGCCCAGAGTGGTGTCTCTGTTAGCCATCCTCGGGAGTTTTCGAGTGGGAAACCACATTCAGGCAAGGCGGTTCCTTCAGATGCTGGGCATGATGGTCTCCATGGAGCAGGTTATCCCGTACGCTGCTCTAATGCGAAGACCTATCCAGTTGTATCTGATGTCTCTGTGGAAACAGAGAACAGAACCCCTGTCAAAACTGGTGCCAGTTTTGGAGCCGATAATATCGCATCTTCTATGGTGGAAACAGCGTCAGAATCTCCTAATAGGGGTTTCGCTGCACCTACCCCACCCCCAGCTGTCCGTTTACACGGATGCATCGCTGGAAGGGTGGGGTGCCTGCCTGGGAGAACACCAGGTCTCGGGCACATGGACTCTCCCGGAGAGTCAGCTGCATATCAATCTGTTGGAAATGATGGCAGTGGAACTGGCGTTGGAAGAGTTCCTTCCGATGATCAGGGGCAAGGTGATATTGATACGGTCGGACAATTCGACAGTAGTATCATATATAAATCGCCAAGGAGGGACCAGGTCGCCCACCAATAACAAATAATGCCCCCCCCCCAATGGAAGTTATGTACTGGGAAGGTATATGTAAATACCCAGTGCTAGAGGGTGGAGATTAGATGTGTCCGGGTGTAAAACATAATATTTGGGTCACCCTAGCATATTAATGGGTTGTGAAAGTACATATATGTTTCGATTCCCACACTTTGGAGGGGGGTCATTATTTCATGGGCGTTAAATTGTCCATGAAATAATGCCCCCCCCCCCCAATGGAAGTTATGTACTGGGAAGGTATATGTAAATACCCAGTGCTAGAGGGTGGAGATTAGATGTGTCTGGGTGTAAAACATAATATTTGGGTCACCCTAGCATATTAATGGGTTGTGAAAGTACATATATGTTTCGATTCCCACACTTTGGAGGGGGGTCATTATTTCATGGGCGTTAAATTGTCCATGAAATAATGCCCCCCCCCCCAGTGGAAGTTATGTACTGGGAAGGTATATGTAAATACCCAGTGCTAGAGGGTGGAGATTAGATGTGTCTGGGTGTAAAACATAATATTTGGGTCACCCTAGCATATTAATGGGTTGTGAAAGTACATATATGTTTCGATTCCCACACTCTGGAGGGGGGTCATTATTTCATGGGCGTTAAATTGTCCATGAAATAATGCCCCCCCCCCCCCCAATGGAAGTTATGTACTGGGAAGGTATATGTAAATACCCAGTGCTAGAGGGTGGAGATTAGATGTGTCTGGGTGTAAAACATAATATTTGGGTCACCCTAGCATATTAATGGGTTGTGAAAGTACATATATGTTTCGATTCCCACACTTTGGATGGGGGGGGGGGGTCATTATTTCATGGGCGTTAAATTGTCCATGAAATAATGCCCCCCCCAATGGAAGTTATGTACTGGGAAGGTATATGTAAATACCCAGTGCTAGAGGGTGGAGATTAGATGTGTCTGGGTGTAAAACATAATATTTGGGTCACCCTAGCATATTAATGGGTTGTGAAAGTACATATATGTTTCGATTCCCACACTTTGGAGGGGGGGTCATTATTTCATGGGCGTTAAATTGTCCATGAAATAATGCCCCCCCCCCCAATGGAAGTTATGTACTGGGAAGGTATATGTAAATACCCAGTGCTAGAGGGTGGAGATTAGATGTGTCTGGGTGTAAAACATAATATTTGGGTCACCCTAGCATATTAATGGGTTGTGAAAGTACATATATGTTTCGATTCCCACACTTTGGAGGGGGGTCATTATTTCATGGGCGTTAAATTGTCCATGAAATAATGCCCCCCCCCCACCCCAATGGAAGTTATGTACTGGGAAGGTATATGTAAATACCCAGTGCTAGAGGGTGGAGATTAGATGTGTCTGGGTGTAAAACATAATATTTGGGTCACCCTAGCATATTAATGGGTTGTGAAAGTACATATATGTTTCGATTCCCACACTTTGGAGGGGGGGGGTCATTATTTCATGGGCGTTAAATTGTCCATGAAATAATGCCCCCCAATGGAAGTTATGTACTGGGAAGGTATATGTAAATACCCAGTGCTAGAGGGTGGAGATTAGATGTGTCTGGGTGTAAAACATAATATTTGGGTCACCCTAGCATATTAATGGGTTGTGAAAGTACATATATGTTTCGATTCCCACACTTTGGAGGGGGGTCATTATTTCATGGGCGTTAAATTGTCCATGAAATAATGCCCCCCAATGGAAGTTATGTACTGGGAAGGTATATGTAAATACCCAGTGCTAGAGGGTGGAGATTAGATGTGTCTGGGTGTAAAACATAATATTTGGGTCACCCTAGCATATTAATGGGTTGTGAAAGTACATATATGTTTCGATTCCCACACTTTGGAGGGGGGTCATTATTTCATGGGCGTTAAATTGTCCATGAAATAATGCCCCCCAATGGAAGTTATGTACTGGGAAGGTATATGTAAATACCCAGTGCTAGAGGGTGGAGATTAGATGTGTCTGGGTGTAAAACATAATATTTGGGTCACCCTAGCATATTAATGGGTTGTGAAAGTACATATATGTTTCGATTCCCACACTTTGGAGGGGGGTCATTATTTCATGGGCGTTAAATTGTCCATGAAATAATGCCCCCCCCAATGGAAGTTATGTACTGGGAAGGTATATGTAAATACCCAGTGCTAGAGGGTGGAGATTAGATGTGTCTGGGTGTAAAACATAATATTTGGGTCACCCTAGCATATTAATGGGTTGTGAAAGTACATATATGTTTCGATTCCCACACTTTGGAGGGGGGTCATTATTTCATGGGCGTTAAATTGTCCATGAAATAATGCCCCCCAATGGAAGTTATGTACTGGGAAGGTATATGTAAATACCCAGTGCTAGAGGGTGGAGATTAGATGTGTCTGGGTGTAAAACATAATATTTGGGTCACCCTAGCATATTAATGGGTTGTGAAAGTACATATATGTTTCGATTCCCACACTTTGGAGGGGGGTCATTATTTCATGGGCGTTAAATTGTCCATGAAATAATGCCCCCCCCCCCCCCCCCAATGGAAGTTATGTACTGGGAAGGTATATGTAAATACCCAGTGCTAGAGGGTGGAGATTAGATGTGTCTGGGTGTAAAACATAATATTTGGGTCACCCTAGCATATTAATGGGTTGTGAAAGTACATATATGTTTCGATTCCCACACTTTGGAGGGGGGTCATTATTTCATGGGCGTTAAATTGTCCATGAAATAATGCCCCCCAATGGAAGTTATGTACTGGGAAGGTATATGTAAATACCCAGTGCTAGAGGGTGGAGATTAGATGTGTCTGGGTGTAAAACATAATATTTGGGTCACCCTAGCATATTAATGGGTTGTGAAAGTACATATATGTTTCGATTCCCACACTTTGGAGGGGGGGTCATTATTTCATGGGCGTTAAATTGTCCATGAAATAATGCCCCCCCCCCCCCAATGGAAGTTATGTACTGGGAAGGTATATGTAAATACCCAGTGCTAGAGGGTGGAGATTAGATGTGTCTGGGTGTAAAACATAATATTTGGGTCACCCTAGCATATTAATGGGTTGTGAAAGTACATATATGTTTCGATTCCCACACTTTGGAGGGGGGTCATTATTTCATGGGCGTTAAATTGTCCATGAAATAATGCCCCCCAATGGAAGTTATGTACTGGGAAGGTATATGTAAATACCCAGTGCTAGAGGGTGGAGATTAGATGTGTCTGGGTGTAAAACATAATATTTGGGTCACCCTAGCATATTAATGGGTTGTGAAAGTACATATATGTTTCGATTCCCACACTTTGGAGGGGGGTCATTATTTCATGGGCGTTAAATTGTCCATGAAATAATGCCCCCCCCCCCAATGGAAGTTATGTACTGGGAAGGTATATGTAAATACCCAGTGCTAGAGGGTGGAGATTAGATGTGTCTGGGTGTAAAACATAATATTTGGGTCACCCTAGCATATTAATGGGTTGTGAAAGTACATATATGTTTCGATTCCCACACTTTGGAGGGGGGTCATTATTTCATGGGCGTTAAATTGTCCATGAAATAATGCCCCCCCCAATGGAAGTTATGTACTGGGAAGGTATATGTAAATACCCAGTGCTAGAGGGTGGAGATTAGATGTGTCTGGGTGTAAAACATAATATTTGGGTCACCCTAGCATATTAATGGGTTGTGAAAGTACATATATGTTTCGATTCCCACACTTTGGAGGGGGGTCATTATTTCATGGGCGTTAAATTGTCCATGAAATAATGCCCCCCCAATGGAAGTTATGTACTGGGAAGGTATATGTAAATACCCAGTGCTAGAGGGTGGAGATTAGATGTGTCTGGGTGTAAAACATAATATTTGGGTCACCCTAGCATATTAATGGGTTGTGAAAGTACATATATGTTTCGATTCCCACACTTTGGAGGGGGGTCATTATTTCATGGGCGTTAAATTGTCCATGAAATAATGCCCCCCCCCCCCAATGGAAGTTATGTACTGGGAAGGTATATGTAAATACCCAGTGCTAGAGGGTGGAGATTAGATGTGTCTGGGTGTAAAACATAATATTTGGGTCACCCTAGCATATTAATGGGTTGTGAAAGTACATATATGTTTCGATTCCCACACTTTGGAGGGGGGTCATTATTTCATGGGCGTTAAATTGTCCATGAAATAATGCCCCCCAATGGAAGTTATGTACTGGGAAGGTATATGTAAATACCCACCCCACTCGTGTCATGCG
>JAVVLW010001869.1:0-25000 GCA_034401795.1 Chaetoderma sp. LZ-2023a
GCGGAGGGTCGTGGCGTGGGTGGGGAGGTATCCTGAGTGGGACGAATGGGAGAAGAGATAGCAGAATTTTCGTACCTATCCCAGATAGTCGGTTGGTCGCTAGCGGTTGCTCTTCATTCGAGTGGCATTTGTCAAGTTCTTCTTCATGGCAGGCTGAGCGTGACTGAGACGTTTCACGTGGGGTCTTAGCGAGAAGGAATCAGCTGTGCGGCCGGTGTGTAGGCAGGTCTACGTCTTTCCGGAGTCAGAAGACAGTGCAAAGGTATCAGATATGCGAGGTTTTCAGAGCAGTGTGGAGGTGGTGGTTTGCTGAAGGTGTAGAAATTTAAGTTGTTAATTGGGCCAGTTTTGCGGAGCAGCCCTTTCAAAATTTATGGTTGCCCCACTGCCTGTATAGAAGATGGACTGCAGTGAGTGGTTGAACCCCCAGCAGTCCCGCCGTGCATATGCATACATTCGACTGCGATCGTTGGCTCTGCATCTCATTATCTTTCAGAGAATGGGCGGCTTTCTTAGGAATTCTCCAACCAATTGGTATTCGCCTTTCCAGGTGTAAAGGTCTCAGGAGTAGCAGCTGGTTCAATGTCGATGTTGTGCTTTAAGTTATTTTCTTTCAAGGATGTTTAGGAATTCCTGTTATTATAAGCAGCTTTCTCGTCATCTCGCCATGGTATTAGTACTGCGATGGACATGAGTCTTCAGGCTTTCCAGAGTCACCAAACATACCCAGAAATATTCGTGATCATGGCCGTTACGAGGAAGAAACCATGCAAAGATCATGCATTTATGAAGGGATAAAATGCCCACCCAGTCATCGGTCTCGTATGCCGTTATATGAAGAAAACCTGTCTATTATGGGTGTAGTCCCAGTGGCATGGCGCATGCGTAGAAGAGGCAAATCATGTCTTGGATATTCTTGCTATCATGCGTGCTTAGGGCATAGCCACCCATAGGGCAGCCATAGCGCATTTCAGGAGTGGGTTACTGGCTCCAGGTTTGCTAGTCCCTCCCGTTACCCGACCACAGTCAGGATATTAATCTTGAGGTCCTGTAAATGTCTGCCCACCTAAGAGGTGACCTGGACATTTAACTCCCGATGCATGGAAATTGTCCCCATCTGGAAAGAATTGTGATTATCAGGATGTATCTTTGAACTGTGACTGCACCTAGAGTTTTGATCAGATCAAAACTATACTTAGTTAGGATCTTACCGTTTGAGTCATTGAGAGTGGTGAGTGATCTGGTGGGCACATAGACAAGTGGAATGGTATCCCTCGGGCATGAAAATGACTAGTTTTCGTTTTTGGAAGAAGTTAACTCCTCTTCAACAGACATATTAGACGATATCATATAACGGTATCATGTTTCCACCACGCCTGCGTCACAGGCCCAATTGAAAGGCCATCGCCTGGGCCTCAAAATTACCAGTTTTCGTTATCTGCATTGATTACCTCCCTTTACCCATGCAAGTTGATTGAGATTGTTAGATTGAGTGAAATCTTTGGTCTTTGCCTCATTTGACCCCCCCCCCCACCTAACCTTGCACATTTCTGGATTATTTGACCCTTTTGTGCTTTTTCCTTGCTTTTCATGAACACGTTACCAATGGTATTATCACGCATAACGGATTCAGTGGTGATTGTTTCAGAGTGATCTGACTTCAAGGGCAATGTCTCCCAGTAGAGTAGCAAGATACCAGTTTTCCTTTTTGGCATAGATGACCACCCTTGAACCATACAAGATGATTAATATTAAGGGTCTTAGATTGAATGAAATGTTACATTTCGAATCTAACGTTGCAGATTTCTCGGTTATTTGACATTTCGGGCCTTTTTCCTTGATTTTCATGAAAATATTACCAAATGTATATCACGCATGCTGGATCCAATGGTGATGATTTCGGAGTGATCAGACCTCAAGGTCAAGGGCACCCGGTAGAGTCGTCAGATACCAGTTTTAGTTTTTGGAATAGATTACCTCGCTTTACTCATATGCTGATTGAGAGTCTTAGATTGAATAAAATGTTAAATTTTGAATCCAAGGCACCCCACACACACTTTGCAAATTTCTCGGTTATTTGACACATCAGGGCTTTTCCCTTGATTTTCATGAAATGCCGGATCCAATGGTCATGGTTTCGGAGTGATCCGACCTCAAGGTCAAGGTCACTCCTTCGTTGTCAAACTTACCAGTTTGGTTTTCTCCAGTAATCAACTCCGCTTGCCCAGAAGTTTTCAATGGTCATGTAAGAAAAGGCTTTATACTATTTCTTCATGGCCAAACATCGCAGATTTGCAGTTACTTCAGTAAATGTTCTTTAGCTTACTATTGATCCTTTTGACAACACTATATTAATTTTGAAAGCCACTGTTATTGTCGGAAGAATGCGTTTCGTTCAAAATGATTTTAAAAAACACTGCTGGCTTCCAGGGTCGCAACATAATACCTACTGGATATTTTGAAACTCCCGGGACTGAATGTAGATCCTGTCGCTGGAAACAATAGATTTCCGTCAAATTGTTTTAAAAATTAGACAGTATTTTACCTGCAGTAAGTACTGCCTAATCAGTTTAACGCGAATATAACTGAGATTATATGACCGGCTGGAGAGAATATTATTTATTCCCTCGGCATACATAGTATATATTGTGACAGCCCTGGACCTCTGGACCACTGGGCCAATGGACAAGCGAATTTACCGTTCCTGTAGGAGCTTCAGACTCCTGGACCACTCCACTGTCTGTTTGCAGTTCCTGCTGAAGGACAGCTGGTCTATACCCATAGGCCTTCCACCCCACCACACACACCCCCCCCCCCATTCTAGTGTGTACCGTTTCAAACTTGGTACCATCTAGCTGAGGTCTTTTGAGAGATTTGAACTATGGGTTTTTTTATCGGAATTCAGCGCTGTTATCAATTGAGCCAACGGGGAGCCGATAACTAGTCTACAAATAATGACATTTATCTTTTATGAATTGTTGTGTAATAATAGCAAACAGATCAATCGGACCGATAACGCACAGATAGCCACAAAATTATTGACAACAGTCAATAATATATGTATACTTACTGACGGTAATTTGTAGTCTTATCCCCTATGCCCTGTGAAACCGTGAATTCGTGAATAATGCATCCGTGATAGTTAATTGGTTATATTATATGTTGAATTACACTTTAAAATCGCAGGTGCAAATCTCGCTATGTATTATTAGTGAAATAGTTGTCACAATTACACACACACACTACAGGTGCTTGCTTCGCAAACATACCAAATTATCACCATTAAACTGACAATACTGTTACAAAAGATATATACCTCTATATATTACAGCCGATGTGTGTACATATTCTAGATAACAGGCTATCAGCTAAATCTAGGTCATTTTTATTAATGCACACAGTAGCCAGCGTGGGTGCCAGGTAGCTAGCATGTTTTATTATATGTCGAATTATACGTTAAAATCGAAGGTCCAAATCTCACTATGTGATGTTGATGATGTAAACAGTAAAATATTGCTTCCAATCACATACAAAAATTACACAGTTCTTTACTGCTACAAAAGATATAGACCTAGCCGACAGATTTTTCCCTTATGATATTCATATCAAAGATAGCACATAACAGCTAAATCTAGGTAATTTTTGTATTAATGCATTCATAGCCGAGATAGCTAGCACGTTTTATTATATGTCAAATTATACTTAAAATCGCCGGTTCAAATCTCGCTATGTATTATTAGCAAATATTAAACATTATTTCCAGATAGTAGAGCACGCTGGGAAACTCGATGTTGATTATGATGATGATTAATGTTGATTATGATGATTGATGATGATGTTAATTATGATGATGATTAATGTTGATTATGATGATTGATGATGATTAATGGTGATGATTATGATGATTATGATGATTATGATGATTATGATGACTATGATGATTATAATTGAGTGATGATGATGCAGTTGATGAAGTTGATGATGAAGTTGATGATGAAGTTGATGATGAGTTGATGATTATGATATGATGATTATGATCATTGATGAAGTTGATGAAGTTGATGATGAAGTTGATGATGATGATGAAGTTGATGAAGTTGATGATGAAGTTGATGATGAAGTTGATGATGTTGCTGCTGATGATGAAGGTGATGATGAAGTTGATGATGAAGTTGATGAAGTTGATGATGTTGATGAAGTTGATGATGAAGTTGATGATGAAGTTGATGATGAAGTTGATGAAGTTGATGATGAAGTTGATGAAGTTGATGATGAAGTTGATGATTATGATGATGATTGATGATGTTGATGAATATAGACATAATGCTGGATCACAAATACATGCCACGCCTGTCGTTCCGACTGCCTCCATATCAAACAAACACGTAGTCATGACCAGTGTCACATCAACATGAGGGGATTACCCACAGGCCCTTCCAGCTGCTAAAGTGGATACCACCTGCACCATGGCAGAATCTGGCATGCTCACATATGACACAGAGAATCTGGTGTTCCATCTGTCGGGACACCATTGGCAGGAGCAGACATCTCCGTCCTACCCTTTCTACACCATAGAAGTGGCAGGTAGACGCAATTTCCTCATGTGGGTGAAATTGGTCATAGATATTTTTTTGCATATGGTCATGGAAGGGATTGTACTGGGGCTCATCTCGGCAGTGGGCCCACTGAGCATCTACTATCACGGCTGTCTGTGAGGCAGCAGCATGTCGTGCCGACACCATGACATGCGAGGCCGCGAGCATGAGCAGTAGTATAAGCAGAATCCTATATATTGAGGGTTAACCGAACAAGGTGAACCCCTCGAGAAATATCTGTGTCATATCTGTGTCATATCGAGTCCTGTGCCTGTGCCATCCTCGACGTTGATCTTCATCTCATCTGGGGACGGTCCTAGCTGCTTCACTTTACCACCAGCTATACGCCGCAACTCTAGCACAATGGGTGTTGTTTGCAGACTTGCGAGCCCGATACGCTCGAGCAGCTTCACTGAGCCCTTCGCCTTCGAGGAGTGCGACCTATCCTGTATCCGTAAGACACCCTCCTGAATATTGATAGCTTCCTCTGGTCCATCAAAAGGGCGACGAAAGATGAGCTTTCCTCCAGTGACCCCCAATCCTATGATCCACTGCAACTAGGGTTGTGCCCTGTCCTATATAGGTCAAGAAAGATGTCCTCCTGTTATAAAGCTTCTGGACCATGCCATCCTTCTTCACAGAGCTGGGGAGTGGGGTGACCTCCAGGTCAATAACCACTAGAGGTCTATATAGTGGCACCCACGCTCGCCACTTACCACCGGGTCCAGCACAATACCACACCGTGTTCTTTTCGAAGACTACCTGCAGCTGTTTTGCAGGGTCAACACCACACCATCATTTGACATCGGTGGGGCATGCTTCACAGTCGGCTCTAAAACATGAAAGCTAAGACCAACGTCCAAATTGTTAACATCCTCAACCTTGTCTGGTGCCCGTTCTATTAGGGGATGGAAGATGAACTTCTTCTTCGGGAAGTCATAGCGGAGCACTGTCCCCATCTCTATCTCTTGACCCATATGTTCCTTTGAGACATCCTTTAGGTCAGTGAGCAGCTCTACACCATCGCCACCAACGGGATGTAGGGAGAATGTCTTGGCGTCTGCTCCATATTGGAGGACGAACGACTTTCCATCACTTTCCTTAACCTTGGCAGCATCAACGTTGTACACGTCCACGAGATCAGCTGGACCGGTCGAGTGTGCACATATATCTCCGTTATATATATTGCTACTCATGTCATCAGACCATCTCTAGTTGGTAGACGTGTGGTTCAGTATCGCATAGAATGGGTTCTCTTCAAGGTAGCTCAGCATTCCACCACGTACGTACATGCCGATGTGTTATATCCGCCACCGGGAAGTACCTACCACAGCTCACTGACTGGAGTAGGGTTAGAGCCACCAGCACACTGTGGAAAGCGATCAGCCCCAACATGTTCACCCACGTAAATCACCTGTTTGACATCTCCACCATTAGGCTATATGCCAGCATGAATGGGCTGTCGGATGCCCAATTAGAGCTTACGCTGCTACTACATATTGACCTATCCCCATCATGATGATATCATATCAGACCTATTAGGCACCCGACGAGATGTTGAAAAAGGTCGGAACGACATGTGTGGAACAGGAAGATATAGTGGTACAGGAAATGAGTTGCCGACAAGAAGGTGAGTGAATGCAGTGGGTAAGCTGATGTGCACAGAACGCCAGAGAGGCAAGGAGACGAAGGGACTACAACTCTCTCCAAGAATGGGAGAGCGTCATCCGGCAGGAGGACGGCATCGTAGAGCCAAACTTATAAGATTCATATGATTATATCACGGGTGATGAGTGTGATGAGTCTGTAGAGCAGTGGGAAGAGGAGAGAGTGCAGAAGTATAAATCCAAGAAATTCCACCAACGGCTGAATATATCAGAGTGACAAGGTGAAGTTCCAGATGTCATGGCTGTGCAAGCTACTGGTCCCTGACATGTCGTTCCGGCAGCTGGATGATGTGTGTTTGAGGGAGGTATGCCTTCGCACCAATAAGCTCACACGCTTCGCCAGGCTGTCCAAGATGAATCCCACAATGACTTATCAAGAGATCCTACAGATGATGCAGTGCTAGCACGAGTTTAAGCCATATATATATATATATATATATATATATATATATATATATATATATATATATATATATATATATATATATATATATATATATATATATATATATGGCTAAATAGGAGTGGCAAAAGCAGCCTGAACTATACCCCACATTAGCACCTGAGGAGGGCAGTACAGGCCACGGCTGGTGATTCCAGCAGATTAACACCATCAGACAGAATCTCGTTCAAGAGACAGAAAAGTACAGCAGAACACGCAGGCGATATAAAACAGCCTACAACAGTCTAGCATGCACGACCACAGCTGCGGGTGTGATTGGAGCCAGTGCTGGTGTGGCCGCCATTGCCACCCTCGCCACAGGGGTGAGTGCTATCATTGCTATCCCACTGGGTGGCGTGACCCTTGCCGCTACTGTCCTGGCCACTGGCTTGGCAGTTGGGCAGCGTCAGATTACCAGGAAACTGGAGAGGCATGCTAAGTATGTAACACTAGTGCAGAGAAGCCTACGAGCTATCGACGAGTCTGTCAGCAAAGCTCTCGAGGATGGGAAGGTCAGTGATGAAGAGTACCACCATATATTGAAGCCCCACACCCTGTACCGCACAGAGAAACCCAAAGTGCGCCAGCAATACCTCAAGGCTCCAGCGGGCGGGTGGACATGGAGGAGTTAAAAAGGAGATGCTGCAGCAGGGCCGCATCGAATATCTCTATGGTGCCAAATAGTATGTTGTGTCCGTGGCTGGAACAGCGGCTTTAAGATAACTACTATAGATGGCCTTCCCGACGAACCTCATGACAATCGCCAGAGCCAACCACCCATCCTCAGTACACTCTGGACCGGCCGCTCGACACGTGGTCTCCTTAATGACATCCCAGACCTAACAACTATTTCGATCACAGTCGACGGGCTGTCCTGCATCACCTTCTCCATCAATCCACGACCATTGACCAACCTTGCAATCACCATCAAGGATGCGAAGAAAGCTCATACCTGGATGGCAGGCCCGAATCTCTCGTTCTGGAACCAACAGCTGAACTTTGACATGTGGTGTGCCACAGCAGGATGCGGTGTTGGCGCAGGGTTGCTGCACTCCTCTTCTGGTACACCCGAAGCTGTGCTCATTGTCAGCTGTCTCAGATTCCATGTGTACTACGTGGTGAGACGAATCCTCCATGAGCTGGTTGCAAGCCTGCCTGATACAAATAATTTCGATCCACAGCCTGTGGGAACCGCAGGAACTGTGAGCTACAGCCTGTCAGCAGCCAGTAGATTCCAGGGAGAGTTCAAATCCCACTCAGACTATCGTTTCCATGGTGGAGACAACAGCGGTCTAGGAATTATGTATGGCGACCCGAGACGAGACTACTCAGGCTTCCCTTATCAAACACCCCGAAAAATCGGCCGTTGGAAGACAGCGACATTCTCATTCGATCCAGACTCAGAGCCAGGGGCAGTGGTGCAGAATATTAATATAATCAGAATCAGGCAGGACCATCCAGAGGCGTGGAAATACTTTGTCCCACACACGACCTCAGGGCTCACACCAGCAGGGATCGTTTGAATAAACCAGTCCTTAGAAGCATTATGTTATTGTCTCCTGACAGCCCAGACCAAGCTGCTCCACCCCATAGATGGGATGAGCGGAAAAGAGGTGCAGGCTATGTTCAGCAGTCTCGTTGAGGACATGATCATTGTTGCAGATCCCAGCAGCCTCATTGCCAAGTTACAGCAAGCCTTACAGAAGGACCGTCGTAAGCTCGACTTCACTATATCGCCACACCTATGACTTATTCCGAGCAATATGATTGTGAATGTCAAGGATCTGCAAATTAGGAGGTACAATAACATGATAGTCGAGGGGGATTCCTCAGGTGTGCACTTTGGGTTTAACACTGACATCAACTTGGCCGTGCATGTCGATCCGGCAACACCTAGGTCCCCATGGTGTCCTACGATGGCCACACATGCCGTTCCGACTACTGGAACAGCAATTCCGACTGCCGGAACAGCAGACGACAAACAGTGACTGCTGGAACAGCAATTCCGACAGCCGGAACAGCAGGCACCCACTACCACCCCGCCTAGCACTGCTAGCAGGACGATAGTGTCAGGTCTGGCTATTGCTGTGCTCGTCACCAGTCTGCTCGTCCGTAGTTCCTGCTAGCAATACATTTTCCGCCTGTTCCAGAGGAACAATGGGAGTCATGGCTGAGATTGCCTGAACAAGCTTGGACTGCCCAACAGCCCCCAAATACGCTGTCAGCATACACACCCAGGGACTGTATGGTTCGGTGGTACAGCCTTTTACCAGCTTGTAGTAGTGCAGAGCCTTATTCAACTCAGAGTCGGGAGAAGCCATGGATGCCTGCAACTGCTGGAACACGTCCGACAGATACTCCCGATCCTTGTATAATCCCTTAGTATGCAGGAGCTGCTCTACGATACTGCGTCCCCTAATGAGGTATTCTACGAAGCATATCCGCCCCATACCAAATCCTAGGTAGAGTTTCACAGCTGTCAGCTTCTCTGTTACCTTAGCATTAGAGAGCTGGGCGAGCTCATCTGGTGACTTCTTCTTATAATCTTTCAATTCGATGCGGAAGACGTCATAATACCTAGTACATAGTATTAGAAGGTCCATGGTATTATGATATATATGAATAAATATGAATATTCCCGAGTACCAATCTAATCAGGTAACAGATGCAGACTGGTAAGATCTGCTCGGTGCTCTCGAGGTAGAATGTACACGTTTAAACACAGTGTATACTTTATAGAGGCAGATTGACCAATGGCGTCAATGGTACAGATTGTAAAGCAACTCCCAAAGAGCCAGGCGAGTCTCCATAAAGTGGAAGCAAGACCCAGAAGCTACTGCGACAGGCTAAGCCCTTGGCGATTCATGTCGCCAGTAACGTAGTCGCGAATGTTGCCATGGTGAAGATGACAGGTCGTTATGAGGTTATTCTTGCTGCTGGAGCCACTGTCCTCGCTACAGTGGCGAGTATGGTTGTCGACCACTGTCTAGGTATAACACATTCCATCCCAAAGATCGCCATCGGTGGCGTCCCCTATACTGTTGCCGCCAAGATCATTGGCGAACGCATCCCTCTAATAGAAGCCGTGGTTCTAGGGCTAGCGACGAGTGCTATGGCCGAATTCATCGTGTTCTATGTCCAACTTTAATATATATATATATATATATATATATATATATATATATATATATATATATATATATATATATATATATATATGTAATGGAAGCCTGGCAGGTTCATGAGACAACAGTCAACTACGAGGCATGGTGTGCTGTTCCAGAGTCGGTAGCGCATAGTCGATACCCAGAAATGGTGGGTAGACCATAAGGCATGCCCCTGGGGAGAGGGTCAGTATCCAGAGCAGTGTTACTTATTTGCTTGGCCAACTACATGGTCTACCTATACCTACCTATTCCACAGGGGATATGACTAGGTTTAAGATATATTGTATAACAATATATTGTATACACCAACAATATCTCTGTCGCTCACATACCTAGAGACCCAAGAGCTAGGTGATCTCGCTCACTTGGGGGAGGCACGCCTCGGTTCAGAGGACACTGTTGCCCCTATCTCCTTCCTAGACACGGTAGGACAATTAGCCATCAACAAGGCCAAGACTGTATACACGGGGATGGGCATCAAAGACAGGGCAGTGATGCGATGCATGCTCGGATTCGATGAGGCTTGTGCCATCAAAGTTATGGCAGGGTCCTACGCACAGGACCTGGTTAAGGATCTCCTGAAACCACGGAAGTCATTCCAACAAGATGGGGAGAATCTCAAGGTAGGCACTATCATCCTGAGCCATATCATGGTGTATGGCTAAGTGAATGCAACAACAAAGCTCCAACTACCCGAGGTGAAGAAGTCGGGATTCTTTAGCCTGCCATTTAAGATCACATAATAAGCATGGCTGCTCAAGCTTGCATCATCCGGATACTCAGGCACTAGACACTGTGGGTACTGACACAGGCCCTCTGCATTACCTTCTCAGCTGTTGTTGGGATTTCATGCTTGATGCCTCTATCACATCCTTCATATCCGCCGGTTGTACAACGCTACCTACACAACATGCAAAAGAGCTGGTACAGGAAGTACTGCCATTTAATCTCCCAGATATAGACGAGGCTACAGCTGAAGAGCTGTTAACCATCCTTCATGTGCATGTGCAACATGTCAGTGCCATACAGTAGTAGACCAAATGGTGCCAGTCAGGTGGTGATGATCATTGCCCCATAAGGACAGGGGAAAAGCATCTTGCTGTGGGCCCTGCTCGCTGAACATCTTCAATTTCGATACATCCTCCTGGTGTCCGACTCCGCCACTGAGGCAGTCGACAATAACGATCAGTGGTACAATGGTCCAATCACCAAGACGCCAAGGCGACCAAGCAAGACTTCATCACAGACACGCAGAGGACGCAGATCTATACCTCTTTATCTTCAGCAACAAGGAGACAGGGGAGCTCACACACCTCACGCCCTCACTGGAGAAAGCTCAGAACTTCAGCTACAAGTTGAATTCCACCAGGAAGCTCACATGTCAGTCAGATCGACATGCATAACTGCTGTGTCAGCCGGAATGTTTTTTCATTCTTGAGAAACCTCGTCCGCTGTTTCCGCTGCTTCGTCCACTGTTTTTTCTGCTGCTTTGTCCATAGACTCCACTGCCTGACGATCAGATAGGTGTATCTGAAACTCTATCCACTGAGGATCAGATGGGCCAACTCTCTTCTTCTGAAACTTCTCGCGGAAGATCCACTTCGCCAATGCCTTCTTAGCATTTACCTTGAGGTATTTTGTGATGAAGTAGTCCTGGTAGTTCTTGAACTTTAGAAATTCCTTCCGATAACTCTCTATCTGCTCGCACCATCTTTCATTGAAGATGTCTGAATGGCCTCCTTTCTACCTTCAGTATGGCCAGCAACCAATCCCTCCTCTCTACCTTCGGTATGGTTGGCAGCCAACCCAGTGGCATGTCCAGCATCATGGCTTTCAGTCACATGTGCACCGGCCTCCTCTCGGAAGTAATCTATGGCCCCAGCCTGTATATCATCCAACATCCGGTGTTCATCATCGGTGTGGATATTGAATACGCCAGCCCACTTCCCTACAGTTAGGAGATCTTCTGGAGAGCTAGACTTACAGGACTCTTAGTGAGTGTCCTGGAGAGATCTAGTGACCTGCCCTGGGCACTGTCAAACTTCCGGTAGAACATCGGAGTCAATAATTCCTTCATACAATGGGCTGGTGTGGTCTCCTCTATGGCAGTCAGTATCTCCACATCAGACGGAGGTGAGACCTTGGGTCACTCGTGTATAATGTTGACGTCACGAAGTAGTCATCAGACCCTGTCAATCGGCATGCTCTTTGGGGGCGGGGTGTGGCCACCATCTGGTTTCTTCTTGGAGGTGTTTGATGTGTTACATCTGCCACCCACTGGTTTCTGCCCTCCGAAGATGATCTACTGGAGAACTTTATCAAACATCGCCGTTTAAACTATATATATATCGAGTTTAAATTCCCAATATAGTCAGCAGGAACTACAAGCAATGTATGAACCGGAAGCTTTCGAGGGTCCAGTTGAGGACTACGATAAGGATGACTATGAGGAAGACAATGATGAAGATGACTATGATGAAGACAATGATGAGGATGCCTATGATGAGGACGCCTATGATGAGGATGCCTATGATGGTGATGATGTAGAGCCAGAATCCTGCCGACTAATCCACTGAGCCAAGGGAATTTATCGTACATTTGTGAAGCGCTCTCTTGGCCCACTAGCAGCAGTTTGGTCTCTGATTGCTCTGTTCACGACGAAGGCTGGCGAGATGGTCCGCACAATCGCCAACAATGCTCTCCATGGAGTTGAGAAGATCTCTGAGGCTATTCCAGCCATCGCCTCTGGGGTAGGCACATTCTTTGACGTTGCCGGTCCATGGCTCCCATATGTTATGATACCACTTGCAGTTATCTGGGCTGCTGAACATTTAAGACATGTTATATATAATATATATATATATATATATATATATATATATATATATATATATATATATATATATATATATATATATATATATATATATATATATATATATATATATATATATATATATATATATGGCAAGCCTTGGTCGATAAGTTACCCATCGGTGACGACGCTAGTGCCGCAGAGATTAGACAGCAGTGTTCACAGGTATTCGAAGTGCTGCTCATCCATGGGGACTGCTGTCAGATGAACAACGGCCGTATGTTCATCTGTCTAGAGATTGCCCGAGTTGTACATGAGAGGACAGGTGTCGACGTCAGAGATGAAGTCCGAGAGGTCACCTGCGATCTCTCTTGAAGATCTTTATTACCAGCCCAGTGGTTATTATCGCGAGCCTCACCAGCTGCTCAAGGCTGCACATTGCAATGGTCATAGAGTCAGCTTGGAGACGGTTAGCCAGTGGGTTACCAGGCAGGCGATGTGGCAGATCTACAGACATCGTCCACGGCACATTCAGTATGCACACTTCGATGAACCTGTCCCGAACAGAGTCCATCAGGCTGATGTGCTGTTCCTTCCGTATGACAGAGTCTGTTCCGGAAGAACATGTAAGACCTACAAGTACGCCCTCACCATCGTCGATGTCACCGGCAGGTTCAAGTCCGCAGTGCCACTTATGGATAAATCCGCACGTCAGATGGCTGCCGGGTTCCAGAATATCTATGAAGACCCACAAAATCCCCTCCGGTGACCACAGTTGCTGCAAGTGGATGAGGGTAAGGAGTTTAGAGTTGAAACTGCAGCCCTCATGTGGAAACATGATGTGGCGATTAGGCGAGGTGGGGTGGGACATCACCATGCCCAGGCTATCATTGAGTGGTGGAACCGGACACTGAAAGAGAGGCTGTTCCCACATCAGTATGCTCTGGAGATGACTGTCGTCCAAACTGGCGAGCAGTCCCAAGAATGGGTTAGAGGGTTGCCCGTTGTTGTGGAGAGATCAAACACTGAGGCTACTCGGCTAACTGACACGAAGCCAGTAGATGCTATTCAACACTCAACTGTTTCCCAGCGTACAGGCAATGCCGAGGAGGACAGACTTCCTTGGTTCACTACCTATATGAGCCTGGCGAACTGGAGGGTGGTCGTAGGCGGGAGACTGATCCTAACTGGCCAATAGATGTTCACAGAATCGACAGGTATGTAGAAACTGAGGGGCAACCTATTCTGTACTATCTAGCACACCAGCAAGGAGTGCGGAGCAGTCCTAGGCGACCATTTGTACGACAGGAGCTTCAACTAGTCCCTCTAGACACTCAGCTGTCGCCATCTAGAGTTCTTTGATGAAGGCATCCCTGTGGCCAGGGTGTGAATACCATCTGGAGCGATCCATCGCTTGGTGTCTAAGGGATTGAGGCTGATCTTGTTTTGGTGGACCCATAGATGTGGTGGCCCTCCATCCTCAGCATATCCATACAATAGTGATATACCTTACACTAGAGACATTCCTTGTACTGATCATGGCGGATCTGATGCTTGACGACAGTCCTGCATACCCCCTTTGCCTTTTTGATCTCCTGTTCATCTGAACGCTTGATTCAATACATCTTCGGACGCAGGCCAACAAACTCCTGAATTGATACACCAGCACACTTATCCTTCATCTTGCCTAGGACCTTCTTGTTGACAGTACGGTGTAGTGGGTGTGTTATCGGATAGTTACTTGTATCAAAGAGGTCACTCCTGGAGGCCATATCAGCATTAGATGTCCTCGGTCTGAACCTCCAGCAGAAGACGGTCTGTGTCAGTATAAAGTAGACTGACCCTGGTGTCATACTGCTCCTTGAGGTGGTTGTAGTAGAAGTCATACATAAGGTGTTTGGATATATCGAGGATGGACATGCCCACATAAACCGGGCGGTTCAACATCAGGCTGGTCTTGTTCATGTGGAGAGCAGCTAGATCATCATCGAACACCTTCGCCTGGGCGAAGTTGGGCTTAGCTATGAACCGCCCCAGCCTGTCCTCCCCGGTTTACCACACCAGCTTGACATCCTCTTGCTTGCGTTAGTTCTCCATGGTCCTGCCAAAGGCGCTGTTGTTCATCAGCTTGTATAGATCCTTCTCAAAGTCGCTATTGGCCTTCTTACGGAGCTCTGCGTTAAGTCGGATGTAAGGCTCCATCCACGGTGACTGATTGTTGTAGAACCATGTGCACCTTCTTCACCCTCATACCCAGGCAGAGGTAGAGCTTTAGGTTGCGGTAGTACAGGACATAACGCTCTTTGTCTTTCAGATTAGGTACCAGTTCTTCTGCGGCCGTTTCCGCTATCGACTCACCCAATGCACACTGATACTCTGAAAGCCACTCTCCCTTGACCTTCATCCATTCAGGCGCCAGCGGGTAGGCATTGTGCATGTCATGCAGCTCTTGTGGGTACTCAAGATCAACCTCTAGGAAGTAGTCATTTTCATCATCATCAGGATGTTGTGTGGTCTGTCTTTATGGCTAGCAATGAGTTGCCCTGTTCTGTAGGAACGACCCACTCAACCCCCTCCCCCACCCACCCCCCAGTTGGTAGGTATTGGCTCATTGCCCAGCCATAGAGATTGTTAGCATCCAGATACATGATGTGATTTGTTGGCCGTTAAGGATTATGGCCATGCACACCATGTAAGCTGCAGGCCAATGGGTTGTTTGCTTTAGCATATCGTTTGCTGACCATTGATACACCACCCCTAAGTCCTTTTTCTATGAAGAGATTCATGTCGTAGTCAGTGAGGAGCTCCAGCTCCATGGATGTCTTCCTTAGAAATGCAACACAACTCAAACCCGGGCTCGTGTAATAGTGTGCTGGGTCCAGACGATACTGCTGGAGGCACAGGATGCGGAAGTTCTCAAAGACATCTGCCAGGAGGAGAGCGTCAGGCCGCAGATAGAGGTCATGATAGTTACCCATGGTCTGGCAGCCGAACTCGGCCCAGACAGCATGTGTGTAGTTGTAGTCACTGTCAGATATTCCCTCGCCAGAGAGTTTACTGTAGAAAGAAGCCTGAGGTGGGAGAGACGTCGCATTGAAACGGTGCCATCCATCCATGTGCTCATAGGGGTATACACCTTTGTGGAGCAGGAACTCATGTGCGCTTGCAGTGCAAGCCATGCGACTGCAAGCAGTGGTATACTGTTTTGTAAGTGGGAACGTTGTATAACTAGATACCAGCTGGTGAAGTGATGCTGAGAGGAATTGTGCCAAGTTGATGAACTGCAGCCGACGGAGGCTGAAGGAGATGTACGTCTCCATATTGTTGGGGATGCAGTTGAGATGCCACTCTGTTTGGGAGATGGCCTGCATGATGAGGTCAGAATCATACCCACGTAGGTTGTGAAACACAACCGGGATGGAGGCGCAGCTTTAGATTACACACATTACATTGTGTGCTGCTTCCCGGTAGAGACCAGTGATGTGGCAATGATCGCTGACACTATCTGTGACTCCATCACTCGAAGAACTAGCTAACGGTATGTCGCACAGATGGCAATTGACCGCGGTTTTCTGAGCTCGTATGTCCTATATAGTTATCTCCATCGGCCTAGGGTGGGTGAGCAGGGCCGTTATCTTCCCATCTTCCCATGCCAACTGATCCAGGAAGTGTTTAATTGCATCTTCTCCTCGATACAGCACTGGTGGTTCACTGACACCGTCACAGCGGACCACAATGTATGAGAACCCAGAGATCTCGTGGTGTTGTGTCTTCTGTGTGTTGATTTGGGCCGGATTCACCTCTGGCCCCTCAATCTTGATTGTTAGGGCTTCAAACTCGGAATAAATGATGAATGGAACCTTGAGTTGCTTGTGGTGGTTGGTATACTGTAGCATCTTCTTATCATCTGCTGGCATTCTAATACGCATAGGTATGTCACTAACTCCTCTGCACTCTGGCTTATGTTTAATGAGTAGGTCCTCTCAGGAATAGCAATGGAGGTAACGTTCACAGAAGTGCTTCCTCCCATCATGTCTACTTTGGTCATGAAACAGTTAGTTGAGGGCTTTGATCCAGGTGTAGCGCTGCTTACCAGCTTTCTTAAGCAGTAGGCGATTGGTTCTCTGGATATCTGGGTGGGCATCGCTGAGTAGCAGTGGGTAGACTCCTTTGTCATTACCGAATACGTTAATGGGCATGCCATTCTGCCGCTCAGCACGTTTGATTTGGTTGAGTGGTGTAGGCGAGTCTACACCTGTCATATCGAGGCTTCCCCAGTAGGCATCACACTTTGATGGTCTATCTACATGATCTTTAGCTGGGTATCTTGCAGCTGGGAGTGACCATCGGAGACAGTGGCCATCCTTATTCTTCACATTGATCACTGCATGCTTATGTTTGATTGAGGCAGGGAGGTCAATGTAGGACCCACTGCGTAGAGGTTCGTATCTGGCGATGTTAAGGTAGAGAGCTTCCACTCGATCCACGGCCCATCCAGACCCTTCACGAGTGTATTTTTCCAAATCCTGTAGCAGTTTGCCTCTAGCATCTTTGCCAAGCAGGGAAACATCGCTTGCTTTCAAGACAGGATGCTGCCTTGACCAGAACAATGGATCTGTGATCACCTCTGTTCCATCATTCTTACTGACAGTAGCCCTGAGAGCAAGATTGAACTTGACTCCTTTGAGGACCAGTATTTCTTCTATCAGCTTCTTTTCAATCTTGCTTTGGTTATCTGCTATGAAAGCATCTGGGTATTTCCCATACCATGTAGTACCCAACCCCTCAAGTAGTTCTGGATGGCATTTGGTATTTGACAAAGTCTGGTACTTTGTTATCCTGTAAGAAATCCTGATATACTTCTTCCAGCAGACTATCAAGCATCTCATGTGTCAGCTTCTCTGCAGGAGTTGGCTTCCTACGTGTGGTTGAGGTAGGCTTCTCAGTGATAGCTTGGTTCTTGCTTGGAGCCGGTGTGGGTTTCTCAGAAGCTGGTGAAAGAGCTGCTAACCCCTCAGCATATGTGGCAGGATTGATTAACCCTTGCCGCAGCAAGCTGGCCAATTCTTGGACAGATTTATCCATTGATATACCTATAGTTGGGCTATCTCTAAATGGACGGGGTTTTCCTAGTGTATTACAATAGTAATAAGATTACACAATATATTCTCAGAAGTTGAATTCCACTATGATTCTGTCTGGCGTGAATAAACTTATGATGTATGTCTAAATGGAAATTTTGTTGTACTTGCCTGGTATGGTCTGAACTCGGGCAATGCCTGCTGGTGTCCCGCCTGGGGGCAGGGCGGGATCTATGGGTATAGACCAGCTGTCCTTCAGCAGGAACTGCAAGCAACTCACAGACAGTGGAGTGGTCCAAGATTCTGACGCTTCTACAGTAGCCGTAATTTCGCTTGGCCAGTGGTCCAGGGCTATCACAATACATACTACTGGGCCAGCTGCGTCACTAATCCGCAGCAATCAGTATTTTCTTTAACCCTCTCCACAGTATCGTGTCCACTGCGAGTGTCATAATCTCCATTAGGTTCTTTCTTGTCCTTAGTGGTCCTAGATTATGTTCTTTGAGGTCTGGTCGCAACAGATTTAGCAAGTTAATGTTGTAGCGTCATTTGTGTGCCTGAGACCTTAGTGCCGAAACCCACCAAACGTGGCGCGGCGCTACAAAGCGGCAAAGCACCGCGTTTTACGGTGCTCTCGATTTCCACCAAACATGTTTTTTGTACGCAAATAAATTTAACGCTGATCGTTGTTTCATAACCACTATGTAGATAAGACAGTCCTCTTCATTTTTTATATAAAGTTACTAAAGTAGTAGGTTAAAAACAAGGAACATATCATAAACTGCCAACTGAAGACGAACTTTTGCTGCTATTTTGCTCCATCGTTGTAGGCGTCGCCTAGCACATCGATTTTGGATAGGCCCTAGTTGAGCAGCAGAAGAGCCGGTTCGGATGACCAACCCTAGATGGCAGTACAACATTTGTCACCATATATCAAAATGTTCGTCTTGGCATCAGGATTAAGGATACTAATGTTGACAGTCTTGAAAATGTGTACGAGCTGAGATTCTGTGGGTCAAAGTAACGTTTTTTGTGCGAAAAATTGAATTTCAATAATAGTATGGGGTGATGTGTAATTCAATAACATTTTTGCGATAGAATTAAATCTTTGCCCGTTTGGTACAATTTTTGAACATAAACCCAGAAAGATTAATGGTTCAGATTTTACCATGCCTTCGACGCTATTTTTGGGCCTTTTTGGGCTCTTTTGCTGCCGACAGGCCAATAAACATATCTCTGCTCGTAATTGGTGGATTTTTATGATATTGGTGTTTAATTGGATGTTTTCGAGGGTCCAGAGTCCAATAATCATGCTTCCATATCGATTTGACGTGAATGTAAATATCACTCTATCAGGAACAATGACATCTGAAGGGCAAGCAAAGTAGTACTGCGGCTTAACATAAAAAAACTTGATCAATCCGTAATCACTGGTTTGTGGCCAGAATTAAGGCTTGCAACACCGTAGGATCGCGAGTCTCTGCGAAACGTCGTTGCACTCACAATGCAGAGTATGCGGTCAATCTGATCAAAGATGGCGTTAGTTGTTTTAGTTTTCTTCTCGGCCACGTGGTCCTCCCCATGTTGATTACTGACGGCAGGGTGCTTAAAGGCTGTGTTTGTTGCATACACACCATAAGTACTGATGAAGGCAGCTAAGGCATCTCCATTATTGTTGCGTTTTCGCATTCCATATGAACCAATTCACGAATCAAACTCTGTTTGTTTGTTTATTTGTTTGTTTGTCTGTTTTCCTTAATGGTCAGAGTTTTGAGCTGTAGTCAACACATAGGAAGAGTTGTTAGTTTGCTGGAATATTGAAAGTTGTTTTTCAATGAACTTTTCCACTGCATCCAGCTATCAATCTGACGTCATAATCAACTACGTGGCGTATAGAATGCCATCTCAATCAATGACGTAATTATGACGTCATGAATGACATAGATAAGTACGTCACTAACGCACGAAGTTGTACGAATTGTACGTCTTTGCTATTTAATAAATATTCTGTTGAATATTTTGAAACTAATTTGTCCTGACGCTGTTGGCAGCAACAGCGCCCAGTCAAATTAGTTACAAAATATTCAACAACTTAACTGTATAGATTTCACGAAATTGACAGTCATGGCATTCGGGGATCGATCAATCCCAACACGGCGGAGTGTGGGTGGAGCTTAGCTAGCGATCGGCGGGGCGTAACTAAAATTGTGAATTGAAGTATTGATATGAAATTCCTTACCATCCATTTGTGATCCTATAGATATCGGAATCCGGGGAATGGTTCAGAAACGCAGAATACGGGAATGAACACGTTTCCGCGGCTTTAACGTTCTGATCATGTTGACCTCAATATCATCATCTTAGAGTAGTATGGCGATCGTCTTTTCACATTTCCACACCGCTTTTACCATGCTAAGTACGACGAAATTGTCTATGTGTTACGATATGCGAGCCATTGAAAGCTATTAACATATAATATACATGTTAGGCTGCATATAATGACACGCTTTTTATCCATTTGGGCATCAGAATATAAAATCTTCAACAAGACTATGAAGCTTTAAGAGATGATTGGCATTAGCGTCATTGAATTCCTGAGACGTATGGATCGATCAGAACAGTAATTGACAAGTAATGCCGTATCAAGGAGTTGGTGCCGTATAATGAGCATTTCATTGTTAATTATTGCCGTATTTAGCACAGAACTCGTTCAATATGGCTGCACGCAAGCTTGGCGAATGGCGACAGTGACAAATCACGACTGTGTCTCGCAGTATGATGGTTCTTTTGATCTATGCATTCAAAATAACTTTATGCGGTGATTCAATTATCTTCCAGATGTATAAATCCACTTTGATTACTGACCCATTCTTGCTTAAATAAGGATCTAGAACCTATGTACTTGACACGTCTCTACTAGTAGCATTTCAAGCTTCAGACAAGGCTAGTAGTATAGGGTGGGGCTGGTCGTTATTGTTCTTCCCAGCACGGGGTCTTCGAGAACAATGGGTTTTTCAGGAGATCAAAAGAAAAGATTGCGGAATGGAATGTTGAGAACAATGGCGTACAGCGGTACACGCATTCTAGAGAACAATGACGACTATAACGCCACGTTTTTCTCAATAACAATGACGTACAGCCGCACACGTTTTTTGGATTTTCAACACTGTGGAATGTTCTATTAATTTGAATTAGTTAACCCTTAAAAGTTTAAAAGTTGTGTATTTTAAGTTTAAACATAGTGGCGGCGCGCCCCCCTCCGTGGTTATCTACCGTGGTAGATAATGTAAAAATAATAGAGTTTGATGAGTGATAATAGTAGAGAGTAATAGTAAAATAATAGAGTTTAAGAGGTGGTCTGATAACGGAGGTCGTAGGAGGTTGAGGATGTATGAGGAATTACAGTATTGATGTTTGAAAATAATTTGACTGTTTCGTCGCTAACGTTATTAGTAAACTGTATAATATTTAGAGACTGCCTGTAAGCTGTTACTGTCTTAGCAACAGCTACCAGACAGATTAGTAACAAAATATTAAAAATAATCTTGTATCTTGAGTGTTCAGTTGGAATGGTAACCAAGACTTGGTGGTGATGGATTGGATTGCATCATGGGTTAAAAAGAAGTTAACCCTTTCACCGATGAATTCCCCATATCTCATTTTCATCGATACCATACAGGAAAACTGTTGAATATTTTGAAAATAATTTGACGTCGCTAACGTCATTAGTAAACTGTAGAATATTTGGAGACTGCCTGTAAGCTGTTACTGTCTTAGCAACAGTTACCAGATAGATTAGTAACAAAATAGATTTTAAGAACTGGTCTGATAATGGAGGTCGTAGGAGGAGGAGGTTGAGGATGTATGAGGAATTACGGTATTGCTGTATATTTTGAAAATAATTTGACTGTTTCGTCGCTAACGTCATTCGTAAACTGTAGAATATTTAGAGACTACCTGTAAGCTGTTACCGTCTTAGCAACAGCTACCAGACAGATTAGCAACAAAATATTTAAAAAATCTTGTATTAATGGTATGTTCGGATGGAATGGTAACAAAGACTTGGTGGTGATGGATTGTATCCTGGGTTAAAAAGAAGTTAACCCTAATACCGATGAATATATATCTCATTTTCATTGATACCATAGAGGTAAACTGTTGAATATTTTGAAATTAATTTGACGTCGCTAACGTTATTAGTAAAACTATTTTTTGTTGATTATTTTGATTGACTTTTAAC
Organism: Chaetoderma sp. LZ-2023a; assembly: GCA_034401795.1. Classification (NCBI taxonomy): domain Eukaryota; kingdom Metazoa; phylum Mollusca; class Caudofoveata; order Chaetodermatida; family Chaetodermatidae; genus Chaetoderma; species Chaetoderma sp. LZ-2023a. Next base: position 22,008 of record JAVVLW010001869.1, read on the forward strand.
CGTCATTACGTACAAATTGGTTTTTAAAATACTTTGCAATAACGTAAATCGTTTTAGATACGATGGTTAAAATGTTGTCATTATATCTCTGAGGGTTCCGTTTATAGAATTGTATGTAGAGCGTACTTATGCTAAAAAGATTATTTGTTGCGTATGATTTAAACATACGTTTTGAATAGCCATGAGATCAAGCTTGAATCGAGATACAAACATGGCACGTGTTAATAATGAAAGAACGTGTTAGTACCTCAAGTCTCGTACTATGTGATTTTTAGAAATATTCAAAATTACTATTGAATTATCACGGACTCGCTAGGAGATTTTACTTTGTAGTTGCGAATGTGTACAGCTTTGTGCTCTGGATACAATATCGCATCGTTTCCTAGTTCTTACCCGAGTGGCCATATGTACTAATTCCCTTGGGTAATTATTAGAATATCACGTTTTGGTGCGCGAGTGCTTTATGCATATTTATGGTGTGTTCGCGCATTACTCATATTAACATTAAACATGGCGGCTTCATTCGCTTTAAGGTCATGCGATGTTAGATTTTGTCAATGCCTGTTTCCTCGCGAACTAATAATGTCGTTGGTATGTACCATGACGAAAGGCTTCACCCACGGTGGAATATGTGGTTGAATGCGACTGTATCGTTGGAAATCTGTTACTGATCCATCATCCACAGGGGTGTCCTACATTTTTGCATACGTACCCACACACACGCACGCACCTGATACACCAATACACGCATGTACTGCGCATACCCTCACGCGTGTCACGATATGCGCATGACGATGCATGTGTGGTTCTATGCGCATGCCCCTTCTCACCCATGTTCCCTTTTTCCCTGTCCCATATGCATGTACGTCGTGCGTGCGTGTGTGCGTCTTTTTTATGTACCCGTTTGTGTGTGGGTGTATGTAACATAATTTTGGTTTATTGGTGGCCCCTTAAAAAAGAGGCCTATTTTTCTTAATTTTTTATTTTGCTAATGTAAATATTTTTATCTCAATTAATGCAAACGATAACTTCTGTTTTGTTTGCGCGACATACACATACAACAATCATTATGAAGTTGGTACTTCGTATGCACCATTTGTTGTAATTGCGTTCGTCCGGATCCGCTAGATATTCTCTCCAGTGGTTACGGATATCACGCAATGACATTACAAATGGTTGCCGTACTGCAACCTCTTTATATTGGTTCCATTGGATGCAACCACAATTAATACATGTAGAACCTATCGTTCTCCATCGATCGCATAATTGAGGTTCCATTTTACGTGTTTTGACAAATTAAAAAAAGCTGTATGCCTTACTAGTCACGCGCATTTCGTTTTTATAGCTAAAATATGAGCTGTCACTAAAACTATCTTTCCAATCTGAACACGCCCTTATTTCGGTCACGTGTTTTTTCTCCACTGCTTAACATCATCGGTTTACAAAACATTACTATCGCACCATGTTTGAATGACATTCCAGTTATAGAAAACTGGAATTGATATGCAGCGTTCAATTACAGAGCACGTCATATGGTTTCATCTGTATTCAAATATGTCCGTATTTTGTCATTGTCGCGATGTGAATACGATTAATTACGGATCTTTGGATCATTGTAGTATGCCTCGCATGCCTAGTGTACCATTAAATATTTTTATCAAAATAGCGGGGGATGGGTGAGGGGTGAAAAGGGAACACGATGAAATAATAACATATTTTTACAAAATGTATTTTTTATTGACACGTGCATTTTTCTTATGATAAATATTAGCGACATTGATTCACGATAATTAAAAAGTAAACGTAGTACAGAAATAATTATACATTAAATATGATCATTTTTTCTTCATAATCGTGCCATTTTTGTCTCTGTTTCTTAGGGCCCATAATATGTGTTTCATATGTACACCTCTCGAACAATGGTATAAGAAATATACGCAATAATATCCACAAGTTGTCGTCATGGATGGTTTAACACGTACATTGTTGTAATAATAAACACGCGCACGGTGTCCATTTTGTACATTTGATATCATTCTTCCGTCAGAAGGGCGTCTTCCATATGGATCAAAGTATTCAGCATTTCCATTTCTACTGTAATAAACCGCCACCCAATGGTGTCCAGATTTAATGCATGTTTATTAGTAATGAGGCCGGGAGATATTTAATATGTGCGGGTACATTGCCAATTGGAAAAACACAGAGAAAGTGTTCACACATTTTATTGTCACTGAATAATAGATTCTCTATTTCAAATGTATTCAACATATTTGTTAATAATCTGTTAGATGAGTCTAGCACTTGCTCAGTAGAAGTTGGCTTTGAGTGTCTAGCATACTTGTTTACAAGGCAATGCTCTATGTACGAATATTTTGTAAATAATTTGACTGCCTGTGTCTGTTGAGTCGGAATGATATAGCATTCCTCCTCAGTTGATATTGCTAGATGATTATGAGGGCGATGCTAGCGTACTTGTTTACAAGGTATGCACGATGTACGAATATTTTGATAATTTGTTACTGAATATTTTGATAATTTGAGTGGTAGCAGCATATTTTGATAATTGGTTGCTGAATATTATGATAATCGGTTGCTGAATATTTTGATTGTTTGCTGAATAAATTGATTGCTTGCTGAATATTTTGAAAACGATTTGACTGTGTAAATTTTAATTTCTTATTAGGTGATGTTAGGTAAGAGAGAGGTGGTCTGATAATGGAGGTCAAAGGAGGAGGGAGGAATGCTATCTCAGCGACCCTCTGCTAGGCATTGATCTCCGCGCATGAGCATGCCTTTATTCGGCTGGTGGTCCTTTAAGAACATGCAGGTGGTCGCTCGTAGAGGTGTCGTGAGAGATGAGGTGGATGGCTGACGTATATGCTAGTGTATTCGCCGAGGCAACGACTTGCGCGATATCTCTGTACGAATATTTTGAAAATAATTGATTATATGACGCTGGCGGTTTATTCACCATTAACCCCCTCGTTGGTTTA
>JAVVLW010001877.1:0-25000 GCA_034401795.1 Chaetoderma sp. LZ-2023a
CCGTTACAGTTTATGTTCTTACCCTTTTCACTAGAGATCTTCCTCCTCTTTGGTTTTGTCACTTTACAATCATCATCCGAATCTTGTGGAGCTGTGAATAATAAATATTTAAACATTCAAATATACGTTCTATCATCCTTGCTGGAGAAAATTAATCAATCAACATTCTTTATACAAATTTGAAATCTTAACAGCATAGGATAATTCCTGTCAAATTTGGTTGAAATCCGCTAAGTCATTAATGCGTAGTTGTTTCAAACAAAGTTTGATGGGCAGACGACAGATAATGGTCAAACAACGACGAATCGTCACAATGGCATCAGCTTTCCTTTCAGGCCAAGTGAGCTAACCATTATAGCTTTATTTTATATTTACCCCTGTGACATAAACATTATATACAAAAATGCCTGTAAACTTATATCATACCTTCAGTAATATGTCCAGTATCATCTGGTGAACAAGTCTGTGTCAGATCCTCAGTCAGAAGATCATCAGTCAGATCAGGAATCTCTGTTGAAGTAAATAAATACAACGGAACAAAATATTGTGCTGTGCAATGGTAGTAATGATAATAGTCAAACTATGGTACTTTTTTATGGCAATAAAGAGGTGCATCCACTTCGAGATTTGGTTTTAAAATGACACACATTTCGAAGTATACAACTGCCAAATTCCATATTTTACAAACAGGGTATGACATGTTGAAGATCGACGTTATAAATTCTCGTTCTTGCGAGTGGATACGGAATGTGTAAATAATCGGAAAGCAAAATCTCATCAATCAACAGGGTATGTGGCTTAACACAACTTGTGGTAGCAATGATATACGAATGTTCATTAGACCAATGCATCAAACACCTAATTTTTAAATTGAGGTGGGAAATTGATTGTGTACATGGTTTCTGTAGGGGATATAGAATATAGTGAAGTGTAATCTAAATAACGAAAGTAAATACCAATAGAATTAGTGGAATCAAGGAACGATTACGCAAAGGCTTCCACGCAGAACCATATTCAGTCAGGGAAACAGGAGTGACCTTCAGGTACAGAAACACCGGCAAAATAAAACAAGGGGCTACTATCCCTCATCTGGAACATAGGCCTTTGAAAGGCCACCACGTATAAGTAGAACCATAAGGTTTTGGCCATAATTGCAGCTAGATCAGGGATGCGTCCTACTCAATTTGATAAATATTGTTCAGTGGTTCTCGAGAAGACAATTTAAATTTCCCATTGCTTTACTATAGGAGTTTTGAAACCAATTTCGGCTTCAAGGGCAATCAAATATAAAATCTAATATGACCACCAAACTTGCCATTTTTCAATTGTACCAATGCAGGCATTTTCACGTGTCAACTTTATTAATCAATCATTAATTGACCTTAGTCCCTATAATCATATCTTCTAAATTTTGACACGATCCGCTCAATAGTTCTGCAGAAGTCATTTCCGCGAAAACAAGACCATCCAAGATGGCCCCAATGCATTTGTCCAGTCACGTTCCATTGAACAAACTTGGTTCAGCTGTTGCTCTAAATGATGTTTCGTGAGTTTTGAATCGTTCTCCCAAGCGGTTTTGGAGAAGACTTTTAAAGATTTTTCTAAAAAAGTTGGTGAAAATAAAAAATGCCCGAGGACCAAATGGGCTGATCGGCTTCATTTGAACAAACGTAGATATCTATGCCCTGAGGATGATTCCAGCTAAATATAATTGAAAACGGTCCAGTGGTTCTTGAAAAGATGTCATTTGAATAAGAGTTGATAGATGGATAGACGGATGGATGGATAGACAATGGACGGGCAGTGGATGGTTGCCACGGCATAATCTCGCCATGTGAGGCAAAAGGTCTTTCTGCAGATCTGGACAGAATAATCAAACACTATGGACGAGATCTGCTCCCAGACCCTGGATCACAATAAGATCCATTAGGCCAGTAGAGAATTATAATAGAGGCAGTGGAGCCCCCCCCCCCCACCCCCTCCCCCACCCCCACTCGACTGGTCCAAGATTTTGACAAGCCCACATTTCTTCATTTCAAAGATATTTGTGTGAATAATATGTTTTATGTAGTTTCTCCTTTTTAAAATAAAAATAGCTCTCTGGACACGATATTTATTCTTGTCTTGAAAAGATAGAAACTACATAGCAGGATATGGTACAAAAGGACTTTGTTAGGTTCGGTATTATGAAATAAATATAGTCATGTTTGCGTTTACGTTTTGTATTACAGTTTACCATTACTTATTATCTTGTAGAGGTAGATATGGGTCATCCGTTGGCTGTTAAATTCTTCTACTTTTACCTAGTCTGGCGAAAAAAAATGGAGTGAACAAAAAGCGAAATTAAATGGCTAAAATTGATGCATTTAACAGCCAACTGATGGTCCATATATACCTCTGAAAATGGGGGAGATGCAATCTGAAAGCATCTAGATTTCAAATGTTTCCGGGTGTGTCTGACCAGAGAAACATTCTGCTTTTGTTTGTGCTTTCCCACAGCCCGAGGGCAAATGTAACATTATATATAAGTTCCATTCAACCAGGGCAACACAATCGACCAACAGACTGCTGGTCAACAGGGTTAAGCATGACATGCAATACGCATTCAGCAGTAACAGAACATCTACAGAACAAAGGACGCAACATTAATTTGGAGCGCTTAAATGCCATACCTTCAGTATTCTCCTCGTCATCTGTTATCTCGTGAGCTGTATCATCAATCTCTGCCAGTATAGGAATTTCTGTTTAAACAAAACAGAATTCAACATAGTATTAGGGGATGTATTTTAACCCTTTCATGTCGAAGCCGACCAAAACCAGCCTCTGAAGTGGTATGGAGGAATGCCCATTTGCAAGCCACCAGAAGACTATTTTTGAAATTTTACCACTGAAATGACTGGATCAGTAACCGAGCCAGTCATTCCAGTGACAAATTCTCAAAAATACTTTTCTCTTAACCTGCAAATGGACATTCAATAAGAAAATATTTAAATTTTCTTGTACAAATTTAGACATTAAAGGGTTAAAGCAAATGCTGTTGGATGGATGAAAGGCAATGGATTATGAATTGCCAGATGGATGATAGACCATCACCACAGCAAAGCTCGTTTTCTCTCTTTGGGTTAGTTGAGCAAGCAATACAAATTCGGAGCTGGATTTGGATCATCCATATCAGTCGCTGGGTTAGTTGAGCAAGCAATACAAATTCGGATCTGGATTTGGATCATCCATATCAGTCGCAAAGGCTAAACAATTCAGTAAGCACCAACGTACAGACAATAGCCAAAGATAAATTCGATAGGATGTGTAATGTAAGTTACCATTTCTCATTGCCTATATCACACTAGAAATTTCACATCGATCATAACCTTAGTGCTTGAGATTTAATCAAGTTTACTTTCAAAATGATAACATTTCGGCCAATGGCAACATTTTACCAGAGTTAATAGGTTGATCAAATCACAACACATTTGGTCATAGTTGTTTATAGATGGGCAAGCAAGTAGATAGAGCCAGTAGGGTAAAGGTTATAACTTGTTGGTTGAAAAGTCAACTGATGGATGGCGAATGTAGTATCTGCCTGCCATGGGTTTATATTGCAGACACTGGGTTTGGCTAAACTACTTGTCATATTTGTCATTGATAAATATAAGGCTGAATCTCAACTTCATTAGCTACTTAGGCTTATCATTTCCTGTATTAAGTCTAAGAATTAAACTCGAAAGGTTTAAACGTGGTGTTAATATTTAATAAAATGTCTTAAACTGTGAGATGACTAAAGCACGTTGCACTCACCGTCAAAGTCTAGCTCGTCCAGCCTTTTACCATGGAAGCGGTCGAGACAACCGTGATCTGCAAGAATCAAGAGCTTTGCAATTTTCGCCTTCTCAATTACGGAAGATGTCGTTTTGTAATGTGTCCTTTCTATATTCAAGCTATGGCCGAGATGCTCTGCAACCCATTCCATCTGTGAGTTGTCTAATGACATGACCTAAATGGTACAAACAACAATAACACATACAATGATATTACAGACGCATGCACATTTAATTACAATATGACGTCATTGTTCAAAGCACTATGTGTATCAAAGGATTCCCAATTGCATTTGTCACACACATCAGCCCTGGTTACGTAACCTATTTTTCGGAAACGTCGCCGCTAAAATTAGACCATGTGACCAGGATTTGAACCTAGATAATTGCCTGTGATAAAGACAACATTCGTATGGACGGACGCACAAGTTTTCACTGATATGTGGATGTTCACTTCATGCATACACTGAGACGGATACAAACATGGACACGCATCACTCCAAGCTAATTTCGAAAGGATAATGCCAATTCAAACGAATAATGAACTAGCGAACATAGCAAATTAAACTCTTACTTGAATAGTTGTGGCCATATACTTCCGGAGGTTGGTGGATCTGATAAGGGCTGGGCACTCGAGTCCTTTGATTAGATTACGCGTTTTAATCAATGAATCACCAGCTCGTACAACTGTATCCTCTAATAACACAATTAATACATTTTCAATTCATCATATAACAATGTATAAATTTTAAAATTTAATAACAATACATTTAATAGCAAGTAAATACAAGAGGCACAAGCACCAAGGTCATGCTCACTCAGTTTGATTCCCACAGACTAATTATGGAATTTTCCTTCTGGTTCTTGTAGTAAGATTGGTGCCAGAACAAGACCTATTCAGCATCATACCACTGGATTTAATAGAAAACCAATAATTCTTACTGACCATACACTCATTAGGTTATAACTGCAAGGCCAAATTCGGTTCAATTTGATTTTCAATTGGACACCAAACAATGATCGATGTAGCCTAGATGTTTTGAAGCTTACTATGGGAACATTCCAGACAAGGTGGGTTAATATCAAGCGCGTAGTTGAGAAGATACACGTTGAATCATTTCTGAGTGGATTAGGAAAGTCCTAGATGGCAAACGGAAAACTTGCCCAATCAAATTTCTCTAAAGTGGGGGAGATACGATTTAAAATAAAGGTTAACATACGGATGCTGGATAGGCATTGCAACAGACGATCACCACAATATAAATCTGGCTGAATGGCAAGGTAAGGAAATAATATATTATATTATGTGGTGGGATTGTATCAGTTTCAAATTTTGCTACATTTCCAGTTCCTAGCAAACTTCGAAGCTGGAGCTGGATCCAAATCATTCAAATCAGCACAACAATGTAAGAAATTTCTCCAGGCCATGTACGTTAATTTTCGGATCCGCCTGCAACTTTAAGCAGGTATCCTGCTAATGAATAATACATGGATAAGAATGTGGATGTCAGATCAGGACCAAATTCAATCCAATTATTCATTTTCCACTAAGTGACACGTCGATATGCGGTTCCAGACATTCAACTAACAAATCAGATGTGAATCCGAATCTGGATACATTCAAAAAGAATCTCCAGCACTCACCAGGATTATTTAGGCTTGCGAAAATGTAAGGAGATGTCCCCACATCGACCAGTTGTCTCACGGTTTTGGTTGCTAGCGAGTAGTGGCTGAGATGCTATCTGATGACAAGAGGGCAGGTACAGGCCTTCCCACCTTGCCACGTATGTTGACCATTTCATGTGACTCAAGTAATTTCTTCTCATAAGGTGACAGCTGTTTCATATACGCACCCATGTGCCTCTCCTCCTGTAGTAGGTTTCTGACATTGTGAACTCTGAAAACAGAGCAGTGTTAGCAACTAGACATAATAAGGACGGCCATGATAATTGCCACATTTGGCAGGAAAGCTATTACACACTGGCGAATTTTGTATGCATACTTGTACCGGACCTATCCCAGAAATAGTAAATTCATCACGTTCCTGAATACTTGCCACAGGATGGAAGAATGCTTGGTGTGAAAATGTACGGTGTACTGATGAAATCGTAAAGGCTTATGTAAAGAATGGCCTTGAAAGAGCACTATTATTTAATGTATTCTTTTCATGAAATATTATGAAATATATAATCTCTGAAAAAAAGTTTAATCGGTTAAAAACCGATTCAGCTAACACATATACATATATGTGATTTCTAAATTCCATTTTCTCTCATATAATAAATGGTGTAGATTTTGTAAAAAGTGTTGCTGAAGACCTCCCTGCCCGAAACAACTGCACGTTTCAGCAACAATGTGAATAAAATGTAACTTCTTCTTTGTATTGTTGTAATATTTAACCATATGCCATTATCGTAGTGAGGATTAATCCTAATACAAGCAAATTTATACGAATGTGTAAAGAAGGAAACATTTTATGCTTACCGCAATGCCTCCAACTCTCCAGGTCGCCGTTTATTGAATGTCATTAGTCGCACTTGTACTACTTCAAGAGCTTCCCGATATTCCAACTGTGATGTGATTTTGGTTATCTTCTTAAGTCTCTCATGTAAGTATGTAGATAATTTGCTTAAGTCTGCTGGGACTGGAAGTTTTGCTGCATTATTGAATTTCCTTTCGTTCATCGTGGCACACGCCAGGCTGGAAACCTCTTTTGCCCAGTTTTTTTCACACAGCTAACGAAATATCCGTGCATCCTCGGCCCTCGTTAAATCCTTTTCCATCAGCACATTACTTTCCTTCATATCGGCAAGTTCTTTTAAATGATACCCTAATTTTAGGGGATTGGATGGGTGCTTAAATGTACTATCCGTTCCACCACAGATGTCGGCCCGGTATTGCAGTACCTCCGGGAACGGCCCACCACCAAAAATGAAAATAAAATTATGCGTCCCCATCTCCTTGTTGATTCATCTTTTCGGTTGGTTGTGCGGGGGGGGGGGGGGGGTGGTTGAAGGGATTGGGGTGGGGAGGGTGTCCGGGGACTGAATATGTATATAAATCATATAGTTAATTAAATAATTAATATTATCAAAGATGGATGGATGGATAGATAGATAGATAAATAAATAAATAATTAATTAATTTAATATACAGTAAAATATAATCGATTATTATTCCTAATTCGACGCCATGTGCACGTTTTAAACCGTTTTATTAATATATGCTGACTGGTTTAACATAAATAATTCACTCAATAAACTCGCTAAAATCGTGACAAAAATAGCAGAAATTGGCCAAAAACTTCCATCGTATTTTCTGCATATTTTAAACGGGAGCGGCGAGATGAATTCCTTTTTCGAGGTACCGCGTGACATTCGAAGAGCCTCTCCCATGGGACAAACCGACGAGCTTCGAGTCACCTTATTTTTTACGTCGGTTTCGGCATCGCTTCTCGGCCTTTTGGCTAAGTCTTTAAGTGATTTAGTTGTGTTATATTTTGTGCTGTGCTCGCGCGAGTGATCGTGGTTTTTTTGGTTGTGGTCTTCGGGGCCATAACTCCGGTTTTTTGCCTGTGGGGTAAGTTTTTTTAAACCTGACCCCCTAGGGATTTTTGTGCTTTGAAGATTTTGTAGCTGTAGAAGCGATCTACTGGTTCTACTGAATCATGGTGAGTTAAATTTATAATTATTGTCTTCTTTATTTAGCCATTTTGTTTGCCTTGTGCTGCAAAATGGCTTTATAAAGAACTTAGTTAATTTATTGTATAATTTATTGTAGTGCTTTCTTGCCTTGCAAGGGAGGTAAGTGAAATTAATTGTGTTTATTGTTTCTGATTGTACTTCTTGTTTGCCCTGCTAGGGAGGTAAGCAAGATGTCTGAATATTGTTTTATAGTATATACTATAATTGTAGTGGTCCTTATGCTGTGCAATTTGCCGGTTTTGGGGTCAATTGGTAGCCTCTATTAGTGTATTGTATTGTATGTTTCTCTATGATGTGTTTATAGCAGATTATGGGGATTAATTATTGTATTGATTAATTTATTCTATTGCGCTGTACCTGTCCTTGTGCTGATATTTGTCAGCTCGGGGGACAATTTATTGATTGATTTATTATTATATTGTATTGTACTTGTCCTTGTGCTGTGCTTTTGGCCAGTTCGGGGGTTAATTTATCGTAGGGTCTTGATCTTTCTTCACCCTATTTTGTGACTGCCTTACTGTCTCTGGGCTGTGCAACTATGCCAGTTCTAGAGCAAACTAATATCATTATTATTATATTGTTCTCGTTATTCCGTGTAGCTTGTGCATTGGCGTAATCGTCAATGCAATTTGTTGTCTTCTTCATTTCGATCGCTGATCATACTGCCAGTCATAAGTGACTGTCGACATGATCATACGCGTTAAATGAAATTAGTAGCATAACATAATTATATTATTTTGTGGAGTGAGTTTCAACCCACCCTCTCACTCTTCACAAGTTTTGCCTTTATTATTGGTCACTGTTCTTGGTGACGTTTTGTCTGAATAGTATACTTTGTCTTTTATATTCCTTCTTGCCACTCTGGTCATTATGGCTAGTCAAGGGGGTGTGTATAATAAATTATTGCTGGACCAGACTGTGGTGCTGCGTCCGTCATCTCGGCTCGAGCTCAGAGAGGAGTTTAGGTCCGCTCTGACCTCGAGCCTGAACATGAGTGATGTGGTATGTCTGGCACCAGCGGGTAAAGGTGAGTGGTTCCTCACCGTGAGTAGTGCTCAGTTGGCTAATGAGCTCGTGGTCAAGGGTACGATCAAGACCGCGGGCAACATTACCATCAGAATATGGCCAGCGAGCACTACAACGAAGATGGTTAGGATCTATCGACTTCCATATTTTATGGAAAATAAGTCGATAGAGAGTTATTTCACACGTTTGAATTTGGAGGTCATCTCTCATACGTGTGAGAAGTCTGTCAGTAGGGACATGTCACATGTCTTTACTGGCGTGAGGCGCCTGATCGTTAAGGGGTCACCAGACGACATTGGTAAGATCGGTTGTCTGGTGCCTATATGTTCTGTTCAGGCCCTGATTACCGTGGCGGGTCGCGCTCCTGTTTGCACTAAGTGCAAACAGGAGGGCCACATGTCACGGGAATGTAATGTTCCGTTTTGTGTAGCTTGCCGAGAGCATGGCCATACCAGTTCAGGTGGTCAATGCCCTCGGCGAGGCCCGGATCCAATCATTGCTTCCCCTTCCGACCCCCTGCCATCATCTAGTAGGGGTGATGTTAATGAGGGTGGCTTAGCTGCGGTTAGTAGCGGCCCCATCGTTCATGACTCCGTTGGTGAACTCCTAAATGAGATGGCATCTTCGCTACCATCATTAACATCATCTTCTTCTCAACCTGCCCTGTTGGACATGCCCATTGTGTCATCTCTTCTGGGTGCCAAGCCATTGGTTCCGGAGGAGGTGGATGATATGTCCCAGGACTCACAATCCCTATTCACACCTCCCGTGTTCCATGTTCCGAGGGAGGAAGCTAAGGGTAGGGACAAGCCTAAAGAGAAGCGGGGTACATCTAAGGGTCGTGGTCGATCCCAGGAAATGAAAGATCGTGCTGAGCCAGGTAATCGGAGGCGTGGTTCAGCCTCGGCCTCAGCATCACCGGCTAGTAGGGATCGGTCACGTTCGCCTCAGGAGGTCTTGAAGGGTGATGACCTGATGCCTAGCTGATGGTTATTCACCCTTATTATGACTTTTTGTTTACGACTCGGAACCGCCTTACGGACTATTCTTTTGACTGTCGCGACTGGTAATGACTCGGAACGCCCTCGGACTCTCCCAACCCATCTGTATATAAATATAGATGGTCTTTTGTACAACAGAATTTTTCAGGTTTTCTCTATATTTGTTTATTTATATTTTATTATATTTATGTATTATAATATTCATTCATCTAATTATTATCTTATTTCTCCTTCTTTCCCTAACTAAACCTTGTAATGGCAGGTCTTTCTGTAGTAACTATAAATGTCAATGGTCTTCGAGAGCAATCTCGGCGACAGCATCTTTTTAACTTTCTCTCTAATAGTAAGATTGACATTTGTTTGCTGCAGGAGTGTCACGTCACTTCTTTAAAGGAAGGGAAATCTTGGGAAACCGACTTCGTGCACTATAAAGCTTTCTGGAGTTTTGGTTCATCCAGAAGCTGCGGAGTCGGTCTTCTGATTAATAATAATCTTAACTTTACTGTTAAGCGTTTTCATTATGACTTTGCAGGTCGATTTTTATTGCTCGATTTTAGTTATTATGATCAATCTTTTAGGATCTTGAATATTTATGCTCCTAATGATCCTCGGGAGCGTAAAGATTTTTTGCTAGATCTCCACCCCTATCTCGTGACTTCATCCGTCATTATTTTAGCGGGTGATTTCAACTGTGTGGAGAGTCTTGCTCTCGACAGGCATGGTGGGGTGCATACATCTTGTCATGCCGGGGGTGAGATTCTTCGGCAGTTTTGCCATGATTTTAATCTAGTTGATTCATATCGTCATCTACATGGTAATTCCAAGGTATTTACTTGGAGGAGCTCTGATGCTTCTTCTAGATTAGATAGATTTTATTTATCTTCTAATTTCAGTTCATCAATCAAAGCTATTAATGTCATACCTTGTTCATTCTCCGATCATGATTACGTCACTCTGTCTTTTGACATTAATTCATCTCAAAAGATGGGGCCGGGATATTGGAAATTTAACTCCAGTCTTTTAGACAATATAGCCTTCGGAGTTGCTTTTCATGTCTTTTGGTCGGATCATATTGCGTCTATTGATATTAATAGTATATCTCTTGATTGGTGGGATTTTACTAAGTCTAAAATTAGAGATTTTTGTATTAAATTCTCTAAGGAACAGGCTAAATGTAAACGAGCTGAAATTAAAGTTCTTTATTCTAGGTACCGGGAGCTTCAATTTCTTGAAGCCCAACATCCTGGTGAGTATTTTGAATTAATGGTTGACCTTAAACGCTCTATTAAGGCAACGGAGCAGTTACAGGTTAATGGTGTCCTAGTCAGATCAAAAGTCCGTTATTTGGATGGTGTTGACAAACCATCCAAATATTTCTTCCGTAAGGAGAAGACTAGGGCACTTAATAAGCATATTGATAAACTTGTAACTTCTTCCGGTCTCACAACTGTGTCTTCCGAGATCGTAAACGAGTGTCGTTCTTTTTATCTCGATTTACTGTCTTCGGAGGAGATTGATTGTGATATCGCTAATTCTTTCCTTTCAGATGTACCTTCGCTTTCTTCCGAAGAATCAAATCTTTGTGAAGGGCCCATCACTGCCGGAGAAATTTTTCATGCTTTAAAATCTATGTCTCTTATGAAGGCTCCTGGCAGGGATGGCATATCTAAGGAATTTTATCAATTTTTCTTTCCACTTCTGCAAGAGGTTTTAGTAGCTGTTATTAACCTTACTTTTCAGCAGGGTACTCTATCACAATCACAAAAGGGTGGGTTAATAACGTTGCTTTGCAAAGATAGAGATAATGCAGAACATCTGAAGTTCTGGCGTCCTATATCTCTTCTTAATGTGGATTATAAAATTATATCTAAGATTTTAACTTCTAGGTTGCAGCGAGTTCTTCATTCTCTTATCCATGAGGATCAAACTTGTGCCGTGCCTGGTAGGTCAATTATAGATAATGGCCATCTTCTTAGGTCAATTTCAGATTATTTAGACCAAAAGAATATTGGTGCTGCTTTTGTTTCTCTTGACCAGGAGAAAGCCTTCGATCGTGTGAGCCATGAGTTTCTTTTTCAGGCTTTATACGCATATGGTTTTGGCCCGTCTTTTATTAAATGGGTCAAAATTCTTTACAATAATATCTATTCGCAGGTTTTTGTTAATGGTTTTATTAGTACTCCATTTCCCGTTACTAGGAGTGTGAGACAGGGGTGTTCTTTATCGCCTTTGCTTTACGTTCTTTGTCTCGAGCCTTTCGCTATTCGTGTTAGGAATGATCCCTGTTTTAAAGGTCTTAAATTACCAGGGACTCCTGATACAGTTAAGTTGTCTATGTATGCAGATGACACTACTGCCATTTGTACATCCGATGTAGACATTACGCGTATTCTTTATTGGTCGGGTCAATTCTCGTTGGCTTCTGGTTCGAAGTTAAATCTTCTGAAGTCTAAGGGCCATTTCCTCGGTAAGTGGAAGACCCGATCCGATCACCCTTTCGGTATTAGTTGGGTAGAAACTATTAAAATTGTTGGTATCACATTTGGTCCAAACGCGATCAAGGACTCTTGTGAATTGATGATTTCTTCTTTCAGCAATACCTTTAATGTCTGGAAGGATCGACAGACCTCTCTTGTCGGTCGTTCACTGATCAGTAAGTCTTTAGCCTGTAGTAAGATTTGGTATATAGGTAGTGTTTTAAATATACCAAAGTTTTATATCGGTAAGCTTCAGAAGGCTGTTTTTACTTTTCTGTGGGGCAATCCTACCTTTGAACCCATGAAACGTACTTCTGTATATGCTGATAAGCTTTCAGGTGGATTAGCTGTTATGAATATAGAACTTAAATTATTCTCCTTTTATTTAGTTCATATTCTAAAACTGATTAATGGTTGTTCCGCTAAATGGCATTATTTTGCCATTTATTGGATCGGCTTGTCCTTAAGACGATTGAAGCCAGAATTTGCTTCTAATCTGATTCCGCACTCTGATTATATTCCCCCATTTTATCAGAATGTGTTGACCCTGTTCCGGGAATTTTCAACGCATCATCCAGATTTTGACTGGTTTTCACCAGTCACATCCAAGTTCTTTTATAAAGTTTTACTTTCCTTTCAGGTTACCCTTCCTCGTATTCAGTCAAGTGTCGCACCTTGTGTTCGCGGCATTGACTTTAAACGTGTGTGGAAGAATATTTTTAATCCTGTTCTAGATCCTTCATCTAGGGACATTTCATACAGGATTGCGAATGACATCGTTCCTACGGGTGCTTATCTGGTTCATAGGAATATAGCTAGGAACCAGGACTGTCATTTCTGTCTTGGGGTTGAATCTCTGGAACATCTTTTCATTACATGTCCACTTATTCAACCTTTGTGGAAGCTAGTTTTTAATTGGATTCACCGGATTACTGGTGAAAAATTAATTAAGAATCATTCTACCGTTATTTTTCAGGATTTTACGTGTACCCCAATTTCAGTTCCCCTTATTCTTGTCTCGGAGGCCAAATTTGTTATTTGGCTTTCGCGTAATGACAAGAAACATGAGCTGAAGCTTGTCACTTCAGACAATATACAGCTACGGTTATTGGGCCGTCTTCGTCTGCGTATCCTGGCCGACTTTCAAAGATTAAGTCGGAATAAGTTCTTGAAGGTATGGTGTTCTACCGACCTTTTCTGTAAAGTAAACGTAGATAAGATAGTGTTTACTTTTGAATAGAATTCTTTATTATTGGTGCTCTTATTATTATGGTGTTATTCTTCTTATTATTATTGTTGGTATGGTGGGTAGGGATAAGTAATCTTTCCATCCACTTTTTACTTTCAGAGGGCATACACCCTGGGAATGTTTTGTGCAATTGTATTACAGGGAGCACGGTTCCCGGGGTGAGCTTCTATGTCTTTGATAACCTATTTTGGTGTATTGAATATTATGGTTATTATTATTATTATTATTATGATTATTATTGGTTTGTTTCAGAGGGCACACCCTGGGGACTTGGTGCTTATTTCTTATTACAGGGAGCACGTTCCCGGGGTGGGTCTTTTGCTCTTGAGATAAACTCAGATATTAGCTCTTTTCTTGTTTAATAGAGGGCATGTTCCTCGGGAACCTCATGCTCTTACTTCTTTTACAGGGAGCATGTTCCCGGGGAGCCAAAATGTGCATATTTTTATTTTCTTAGTTTACAGGAGGGCATTTTCCCCTGGGAACATGTATGTGCACCCTTTGGGGGGCAGGTTCCTGGGGGGAAATGTAATGCTCATTTCTTTTTATTTCTGTATAAGTGATGAAAGATTAAAATTTTGGTCAGAGTGTGTGTGTGCGTGTGTGGGTGTAAGTGTGCATGCTCTGTTTGTCTGTGTGTGGGTGTGGGTGGGTGTGTGTGTGTGTGTGTGTGTGTGTGTGTGTGTGGGTGTGCGTGCGGGTGTGAGTGCGGGCGTGCGTGCGTACGTGCGTGCGTGCATGCGGGCGTGTGTGCGTGCGTGCGTGGGTGCATGCGTGTATGCTTTTCTTATTACGTTTGAATATGTAATGTGCAATATTATATCAAGATGTTAAAAATATGTTTTAAAGCCTAAAGTGACGGTGTGCTTGTGTGAGGGCATGAGTGTGAGTGCATCTGTGTGAATGCGGGTGTATGCATGTCTAATAGGTATTTTATGATACATAGCAAGTTTAATGCATTTTAAAATAACTGTTATCAATGTATGGACTTCCTTTTTAATGCATGGACTTTCCCTCTATGGACTATCTTTCTCCCCTTCCCCATTTCCCCAATCATTTCTTTGATCTTTGGTGTCACTTGATGTATTTTTATGACTATTCCTGGCTTTTGTTATTGCTTAGTGTAGGTCGTTTTGACCGAAGCTTAAAGGTTTCTTCCATTAAGTTATGGACTTTCCCTAGATCCTTCTCATTTTTAATTTTCGGACGCTTTCTTTTTTCCTGGTGGAGGTCTCTTTGACCGAAGCTAGAACTTAATTCTCCTTCCATTAAGTTATGGACTTTCTCTGTACCCATCTTGTTAGGTCACGATGACCTAGATAAGTGGGTTTATTATCCTTAAGGTATGGACTTTTCCTAAATGGAGGTATGAGTCCCCTCTTTCCTTCTCCCGCCCCAGACTCTTATGGTCCTCTCTCTTTCAATTTTTATATCCTTAATTGATTTCTCGATCTACGTCCCCTGCTCAGCATGTAGCTGGGCGGGTTGTAGATGGTCGAGGAATTTTAATATTAAAGTAGGTCTAGACATGTTGTAATTGGGTGCGGTATTTGTGCGCAGCACTGTGACGTGTGGCCACCGGCGTCGCGCGGCTGCGCACAGATGCGGCGCTCAAGAGTTATTATTTCCTCAATCCAACCCCATCCTTCCAATCTGTTCTGCCTGGCCCTCTTTTCCTCTATTTGGTTGGTTTATTAATATCTTTCAATTTGTTATCTTCGATACAGTCCATCTATGCCTCTGTGTATGGATGGGCTGTTAGGTCCTTATTTCGAAAGATCGGGTCGGCTTTGCACTACAAGACCCTAAATCTTTCACGGTCTATTCGGGAGATTCGAGTCATACTTGGAGACTCGAGAGCTTCCTCTGTCCTGTTAGTCACGTTTTCCTTGTATAATTTTAACTCGTCCATTACTGTTGTACTTTTTAATTTCCTTGGTTTGTCCCGGTCTACACCCCTGTCCAGTTAGTCAGCGAGCCTAGACGCAGGATGTTTCTGACAGCTGGGCGGGTCATAGATGGCCAGGATTTAGGCACTTTACCTTTTATTTACATTTGCCTCATTAGTTTCTATTGTTAGTTTAGATTAGGGTAGCTTATATTATTTAACTTATTTGGTTACGTGCTGATGCGGCCCTATTTAAACTTTATTATTTTTTCTGTTTATCTCCCACCCTCCCCGCGGAATCACACATGTCATCCATTGAATCATTCCATATTCTCACTCTATCATTCATCTCAATCATTGAATAGTATCATTTCATTCTTCATACCCTCATTTTATGGAATCATCCCCATATTTCACGATATCACGTCATCATTTCATTGATTCATGACATCTCATTTATGCATCAGCCTAGGAAATTCTTATTCATGAGGCATTTGTGTGTTTGTATGCTGTACAAAATCAAGAATATATTTACAATTTTATGAAAGAAAAAAAAAAAAAGTATCTGTTCTTATCAGCTTAATATCTGATACGTCGCCCAATGGGTGACATCGATATTAAACTGATTTTTGCCAGGGGGCGAGTGATCTGGAGCTTGCTCCATCCTCGCCACGGGTTGGCCCGGTATTGCAGTACCTCCGGGAACGGCCCACCACCAAAAATGAAAATAAAATTATGCGTCCCCATCTCCTTGTTGATTCATCTTTTCGGTTGGTTGTACGGGGGGGGGGGGGGGGGGGTGGTTGAAGGGATTGGGGTGGGGAGGGTGTCCGGGGACTGAATATGTATATAAATCATATAGTTAATTAAATAATTAATATTATCAAAGATGGATGGATAGATAGATAGATAGATAGATAGATAGATAGATAGATAGATAGATAGATAGATAGATAGATAGATAGATAGATAGATAGATAGATAGATAGATAGATAAATAATTAATTAATTTAATATACAGTAAAATATAATCGATTATTATTCCTAATTCGACGCCATGTGCACGTTTTAAAGCATTTTATTAATATATGCTGACTGGTTTAACATAAATAATTCACTCAATAAACTCGCTAAAATCGTGACAAAAATAGCAGAAATTCGCCAAAAACTTCCATCGTATTTTATGCATATTTTAAACGGGAGCGGCGAGATGAATTCCTTTTTCGAGGTACCGCGTGACATTCGAAGAGCCTCTCCCATGGGACAAACCGACGAGCTTCGAGTCACCTTATTTTTTACGTCGGTTTCGGCATCGCTTCTCGGCCTTTTGGCTAAGATCAAAGTGTGCGCTTGTTGTCTTGGTGAGTTAATAAATTTACGGACATTTGATTTAATTATTAAATAATTAAAATCTGTGTTGTAAATGTCAATTTTTTTGCAAAGTTTTTAGGCTGGTTTCTGGCTTCACTGGAGACTCAGATTATTATGTTCTTGTTCTTTTATTAATTTAGATATTATTAACCCCTCTTTTTTACAGGGAAGTGAGTTTGCTGTCTAGCAAGTGCTAGATTGCGGGCTTTCCTCATTCTAAATATGTGTATGTAGGGCTTTTGTTCGAATTTTTCCAATTAATTTTTCCTCTCATTCCAAGGGAGGTAAGTCACTTCTTTCTGAGTGTAATGTTACCTCATAGTAAGGGGAGGTAATAATGTTTTATAAAGTTTAAAATTCTACTTGTATTCAGTTTCCTGTGCTCTTAGCCAGTACAGGGGACTAATTCTTTTGTATTACTAACTGTCTCGTATAATGATTGCTTGTCTATCTCTTTGTTGTGCTCATAGCCAAGGCTAGGGGGTACAATTAATTCGTCGTTACCGATCTTCCCACACTGAATTACATATTAATACAGCTGTAATTGTATTGCTTCATTCCACAATTAACTGTTTAAATGTGTATTCATCCTATATTGTATCAATTTTCCATATATTAATACAGCTGCATCTGTATTGCTGTATTACTGTCCTTATGGTCTGAATATGTGGCTTGTTTGAATGGCCAATCTCCAAAATCACGATTGTCTATCTCTCATCTGTAGGCATCTCTTATTGTACCGCTTTTCCATATATTAATCCAGCTGTATTGTTATCCTTACTGTATAAATGTGCCTGATTAGTGGAATTGCCAATCTCTAAGTCATGATTGTCTAGCTCTAAGCCATATTCATCTCATAGTATATTGCCTTTCCACTGTTGTTTTTCTCCCCCATTCTCATATGTGTATACTCAAGTGAGTTGCCCATAACTATAACTTTTGAAATCGTACTCACTGGTATTGTCACCAATATGGTTTATAACAAGGCCTTATTGGATTCCACAATAGTGTTACATCCGTCATCCTACGTTGATCTGATGGCAGAGTTCAGGTCTGCCCTCAGCTCAAACGTCGCAGTGGCGGATGTGCTTTGTCTATCCCCCAATGGGAAGGGGGATTGGCTTATGACCCTTCGCACCAGCCAACTGGCCATCGATCTGGTGGCGAAGGGCTCAATTAAAACGAGTAGCGGCATAATAATTAAGATCTGGGCCGCAAATACCATGACAAAGAGCGTCACGATTTACAGGCTGCCCTTTTACACAGAGAGGGCAGAGGTGGAGAAATACTTCACCAACTTAGGTTTAAGTATAATTCTGTATTCGTGCGCAAAAGACCACCGCCCATTTACTTCATCCGTTTGCAACGGCATTAGGAAGCTCGTTGTGAAGGGGTCTCTAGGAGACATCGATAGGATCGGGGCTTTGGTGCCTATTGATGGCACCCAAGCTCTGATCGTAGTCCAGGGGCGCCCTCCTGTTTGCACAAAGTGCAAACAGCAGGGCCACATGTCCCGAGAATGCACCACCCCCTTCTGCATCAGGTGCAGAGAGCATGGGCACGTATCCGCCTCCGATTCTTGTCCTCGAGGAATTGTCCGCCCCGTACAAGCTCCGCAACCACCCCCCGCCCCTGCTCATCCTTCCCCACCGAGTGCACCAAATGGTGCCTCGGTGGAGGAGGAGGAGCTCCCTGCGGGCGGTCAGCTGGTGATCGATGAATTCACTTCACCATTGGCTTATGATTCACTCGAGGGCATGTCTTCTCCAATGTCTTTACCACCACCTAACGTTTCCGCCTCATCATCACCCTCATCATCACCATTATCTGTTACGGGCACACTTGAGTCTGAGGTGCCCGCACTTCAACTATCCTCCTTTTCACAGGACTCGCAGGACCTCTTCACACAGCCCTCACCCGCTGTGAAGAGCCCTGCAAAACGCTCCATGTCTCATTGTCGTGGTCGTTCCGCCACTAGGGGAGAACGACCCACGTCACCAAAAATCAGGGTAAGATCAACCGGGTCTCCACGGGCGCATCGCTCTCGTTCTCCGATTGGAGACTTGGTCTTTCCTCCAGCAAAAATTAAAAAATGATGGTTCCTTTCCCACAGGATGACACCTCGGCTACGACTTTGGACCTCTAAATCGACTACCCTTGCGGCAACAGCGACTGGAACCGACCTGGAACGTCCCCGGACACCCTATAGCACCCGGATTGTGGTGCCTTCATCATTATACGTAATGTATCTTAATGGTCTGTATCATTTCTTCTACAATTATCATTATTACTATATTATTACTGTCGTTACTATTGTTAATGTGATCGCTATCATATCATCTAAGCTATCTAATTCCCCAATCGCCTTTATGCTTAGCTCCCACCTTCTCGATGGCGGTCCTTAAGATAGCGACCATTAACGTCAATGGTCTACGTGAGAAATCACGACGACTTCACCTCGTTAACTTTCTATCCTGTAATGAGATCGATATTTGTCTCTTGCAGGAATGTCACGTCACCTCCTTGGATGAAGGCAAATCTTGGGAGGCTGACCTTAATCCTTATAAGGCTTTCTGGAGTTTTGGATCATCCCGAAGCTGTGGTGTAGGTACACTTATCAATAGTAATATTGATTATAATTTAAAACATTTTCACTATGACTTTGAAGGAAGATTAATAATATTAGATTTCATTTATGAAGAGCAATCTTTTAGAGTTATTAATACTTACGCTCCTAATCATCCCAAGGAGCGCAAGGACTTCTTAACTAATATTCATACGCATCTGGTGACATCCTCCGTCATCATTTTAGGTGGCGACTTTAACTGTGTGGAGAACGTCTCTCTTGACAGGCAGGGTGGTGCGCACACTTCTTGTCATGTCGGGGGTGAGGTTCTGCGACAGTTATCGCATGACTTTAAGCTAACTGATGCCTTTCGCCACGTGCATAATAACTCAAAGGTCTTTACGTGGCGGAGCTCAGTTGCTTCTTCCAGGCTTGATAGATTTTATGTATCATCTAACTACTGTTCATCTATCATATCCGTCACTACTAATCCATGTTCCTTTTCAGACCATGATTTTGTTACCCTGTCCTTTGATATTTCAACATCTCAAAGGACGGGGCCAGGATATTGGAAATTCAACTCCTCCCTTCTAACCAATATAGCCTTTGGAGTTGCTTTCAATATCTTCTGGACAAAACACATGGAAGCTGTTAATCTCGGTGGTATTTCACTTGACTGGTGGGATACCACAAAATCTAAGATCAAGGATTTTTGTATAGAGTTCTCTAAGGAGCAATCTAAACTCAGATATATGCAAACTAAGGTTTTGTACGCTCGTTACAGGGAACTTTTACTATTAGAAGCTCAACATTCTGGTGAGTACTACGAGCTAATAGTTGACCTGAAAAGAACAATCTTAGAAACAGAAAAATCACAGGTAAATGGCGTACTAGTCAGATCAAAGGTCCAACAACTAGAAGGTGTCGATAAGCCATCAAAGTTCTTCTTCCGTAGGGAGAAGACCAGGGCACTTAACAAACGTATCGATAAACTCTTGACAGTTAATGGTCCTTCTACTGTTAGTTCAGATATACTAGAAGAATGTCGTTCATTTTACCATAATTTATTAACGGCAGAAAACATCGACCCAGATGTAGCCACCTCCTTTCTCTCAGATGTACCTTCACTATCATCTGACGAATCTAACCAGTGTGAAGGTTCTATTACTGCTGGTGAGATTTATTCGGCGCTAAAAGCCATGTCTTTGGGTAAGTCTCCTGGTAGTGATGGCTTGTCAAAGGAATTCTACTGGTTTTTCTTTCCTTTAATGCAAGACGTTCTAGTAAGGGTTCTCAACCTCACCTTTGAGATGGGCACCTTATCCAGGTCTCAGAGGTGTGGTCTAATCACCTTGATATGTAAAGACAAAAGCAAGGCAGAGCACCTCGAGTTCTGGCGTCCTATATCTCTGTTAAATGTCGATTACAAAATCATTTCCAAAATCCTAACCTCTAGGCTGCAGCGTGTACTTCATTTTTTAATACACGAAGACCAAACGTGCAGTGTGCCTGGTAGGTCCATTCTCGATAATGAGCACCTTCTCAGATGTATCTCCGACTATATGGATCAGAAGAATCTCGGTGGTGCCTTTATCTCTCTAGACCAGGAGAAAGCCTTTGACCGGGTAAGCCATGATTTTCTTTTTCAGGCACTATATTATTACGGTTTTGGCACATCCTTTATTCAATGGGTCAAGATCTTATATAGGAACATCTCTTCACAGGTCTATGTTAATGGTTTCGTAAGTGAACCATTTGCAGTTACCCGTAGCGTGAGGCAGGGGTGCTCTTTGTCACCACTGCTTTATGTATTGTGTCTGGAACCTTTTGCAATCCGTGTCAGAAATGACCCACTTATCAAAGGTCTCAAACTTCCGGGCACTCCTGACACAGCCAAATTATCCATGTACGCAGATGACACCACCGCCATCTGTACATCCGATAAAGACATTGATCGCATCCTCTTCTGGTCGGACCAATTTTCACTCGCATCCGGGTCGAAATTGAATCTTCTTAAGACCAAGGGTTTCTATCTCGGTAAGTGGAAATCCCGCTCTGATCATCCATTTGGCATTAGCTGGGTGGACTCTATTAAGATCGTAGGTATTTCCTTCGGCGGTAATGCCACCGAAGATATGTGCAAATCAATGCTTTCATCCTTTACCAATGTATTTAATATATGGAAAGATCGTCAAACTTCTCTTGTAGGTCGATCACTGATCAGCAAGTCTCTCGCTTGTGGTAAGATTTGGTATGTCGGGAGTACTCACATTATACCAAAGACATACATTGGTAAGTTACAAAAGGCAGTCTACACCTTTCTGTGGGCCAACTCTAACTATGAGCCCATGAAGCGTACGACTACATGGGCTGACCATCTTTTCGGAGGATTAGCTGTTATGAATATAGAGCTTAAACTGTTCTCATTTTACCTGGTTCATGTTCATAAACTACTCAATGACTCCTCCGCTAAATGGCGCTATTTTGCCATTTATTGGATTGGCTTCAGCCTGAGAAAGCTGAAGCCAGAATTTGCCTCAAATCTGATCCCACATTCTGAGGTTATTCCCCCATTCTATAGAAACATTGTCTCTCTTTTTAAGGATTTTTCCGCTAAGCATCAGGACTTTGACTGGTTCGTGCCAGCTACCTCAAAGTTCTTCTATAAATGTATGCTCTCTTCACAGGTTACTCCGCCTCGGGTTCAGTCCAATGTCGCTTACATTGGCACTGACTTTAAGAGAGTGTGGAAAAATATATTTCACCCAATCTTGGATTCATCAGCCAGGGACTTTGCGTATAAAGCCGCAAACGACATTGTTCCTACTGGTGCCTACCTAGTCCGTAGAAATATATCTAGGAATCGTAAGTGTTTTCTTTGTCCTGGCGAAGAATCGCTAGAACACCTACTAGTTAAATGTCCCATCATTCAGCCTATGTGGCAACTGGTCTTTGACTGGATCCAGAAAATCACTGGCGATAAGCTGGATAGAGACTTTGCCACAATCGTATTTCATGATTTCTCTTGCAGCCCAATTTCAGTGCCTCTCTACTTGATTTCCGAAGCCAAATTCGTCATCTGGCTTTGTCGGAATGACAGTAAGTTTGAAGCCAAGGCTGTCACCTCAGACAGTCTCTGGGTCCGTCTACTGGGACGTCTCCGTCTGCGAATCCTCGCGGACTTTCTGCGCCTGAAACGAACCAAGTTTCTGAAACTCTGGTGCTCGACAGACCTCTTCTGTCGAGTAAATATGGACAAAGTGGTATTTACATTTGAGTAGGGACTGGTGGAGTATCACCTTGGTAAGCTGGTGTCACTCTTACCTACTCTCTTATATATGGTGGGGGTAATATTATTATATCATCATTACTACTACTACTATTATTATTATTATTATTATTATTATTATTATTCTAGCAATATTATTACCTTGGTGTTTGACCAATGATTCCTACTCTGTCTATCTTAATAATGTTTCGGTTGTGAAGAGTTTGTCGTCACTTCCTTTCCCTTTTTATTCCCTTCTAGGAGGTTCCTCTCGAACCCCCTTTTCATGCAGGTGGGGTGTCATCTTGGTAAGCTTGTGTCACCCCTACCTTTCTTACATGGTGGGGTAAATACTACCATTATTACTATTATTATTATTATTATTATTATTATTATTATTATTACTGTTATTACTATTATTATTACTATTATTATTATTGCTGTAGACTACCTAGTTTCTGGGGGGGGTCACGTACCCTCGGAGCTTGTATTTACACACAGCACATTTACCTATTTGTCCTTTTCGCAGGGGCACATTCCCGGGGAACATTCATGCTCATACTTTCTTTTAGGGAGCATGTTCCCGGGGACCGTGTAAGCTTGCAACTTTGCTATTTTATCATCATCATAATTTCCATTGACAGGGGGCATGTTCCTTGGGAACAATATGCTCTATTGTTTGTTTACTTTATTCTACAGGGGGCTTGCTCCCTGAGAACCATTGTGCCCATTCCTTACAGGGGGCATATTCTCAGGGAGCTAGAATGCTCACAATTTCTATTGTCTTTGTTCACAGAGGGCATTTCCCTAGGAACAAATATGCTCAGAACTTCTCCCCACAGGGGGCATGTTCCTAGGGAAATATAATGCCCGTTTCTTCCCTTTATTTTAAAATAAGACTACGGTAATGTATGTGTGAGTATAAGCATACGCATGTGGGGATGTTTGGGTGTTTGTGTATATGTCTGGATGTCCTCATCTGTTACAATTATTTACATTCTGTACCTTTATTTTATTTTTCGATCTACGTACCCTGCTCAAGCATGTGGCTGGGCAGGTTGTAGATGGTCGGGAAATTTTAATGTTATTATAGACTAGATTCCTGTAATTGGGTGCGGTAATTGTGAGCAGCACTGTGACGTGGTCCACCGGCGTCACGCGGCTGCGCACAGATGCGGCGCTCAAGTTTTAAAAAATTGGACTATGCTAATGTATATGGGAGTGTAAGAGTATGCATGTGGGAACGTTCGGGTCTTTGTGTATAGGTGTGGATGTGGGCGTGAGTGTGTGGGCGTGAGTGTGTGTGTGTGGGCGTGAGTGTGTGGGCGTGAGTGGACATGAGGGTGTGTGCGTGCGTACGTGCGGGTGTGTGAGTAGGCAGGTGTATGTTGCTGGGCATGATTGTCTGTTGGTGAGTGAATGCATGCATGTGTGAAGGTTTTTGGGTGCATGGGGTTTTTCAAAAAAATAAAGTTGTGCAATATATATACACATATAATAAGAATAATCTTAAGATATACAGAATAAGCGAGAGGTTATGCGTGAGTGACGAGTGTGAGTGAGTGAGTGAGTGCATAGATGGATGGATGCGGATACCTGGCTGGCTGTGTCTGCATGTGAAGCATGGGTGGATATTTGCTGTTCAATGTATCTAAATGTAACTATATTACGTATCTACATACTATATACATATATATATTTCTTCTAACATAATATCAACGTATGGATTTCAGCTTTACGGGCCTTTCCTTATTGCCCTTCCTCATCTCATAGAATTATTAGATTTTGTATTCTTACTTTATTTTCCGATCTACGTCCCCTGTTCAAGCATGTCGCTGGGCAGGTTGTAGATGGTCGTAAAATTTTAATATTAAGAGTAGGGTAGAACTTTTGTAATTGGGTGCGGTATTTGTGCGCAGCACTGTGACGTGGGCCACCGGCGTCATGCCGCTGCGCACAGATCCGGCGCTCAAGATTTACTATCCCAAATCCAAACCCCATAGTTCACCTCTGTCCTGTCTGGTCCTCTTTCTATCTATTTGGTTGGTTTAATAATATATTAAAAATTTGTCAAATTCGATACAGTCCATTCATGCCTCTGTGTATGGATGGGCTGTTAGGCCCTTATTTCGAAAGATCGGGTCGGCTTTGCACTACAAGACCCTAAATCTTTCACGGTCTATTCGGAAGATTCGAGTCATACTTGGAGACTCGAGAGCTTCCTCTGTCCTGTTAGTCACGTTTTCCTTGTATAATTTTAACTTGTCCATTACTGTTGTACTTTTTAATTTCCTTGGTTTGTCCTGGTCTACACCCCTGTCCAGTTAGTCAGTGAGCCTAGACGCAGGATGTTTCTGACAGCTGGGCGGGTCTTAGATGGCCAGGATTTAGGCACTTTACCTTTTATTTACATTTGCCTCATTAGTTTCTATTGTTAGGTTAGTTTAGGTTAGCTTATATTATTTAACTTAATTGGTTAAGCGCTGATGCGGCCCTATTTAAACTTTATTATTTTTTCTGTTTATCTCCCACTCTCCCCGCGGAATCACACATGTCATCCATTGAATCATTCCATATTCTCACTCTATCATTCATCTCAATCATTGAATAGTATCATTTCATTCTTCATACCCTC